>VDFB02024154.1:0-31120 GCA_007258455.2 Sequoia sempervirens
TCCCCATTTTGAATGGGGCGATGTGTGAAAAGGTCCAAGAAATAGACTAACCATCACAAAACAAGATCACGCTAAAAGGGGGGACATTACAAGGATGATCATTTTGAACCAACTGTGAAAGACTTGAATGCTTCAGATATAGCTAATCTTGTTATTGGTACCTATGGGATTGATATCTATCATTGCAGCAACAACGTTAAATGCTGCTGAGTAATCTAGATGTTTTCTATCTGACTTTTTCGTCACCAATTGATACTTCTTTATGTTGATATTTGGTATGTATTCCTTGTAAGTGTTTTGATCAGGATGGGCCTGTTGACTACCCTTAACTCTGCTTTTTGCGACAACTGGTTTAACATATTTTGGTATGTAAGCTTTTGTTGTACTTTTGGTGGGTTGTCCTAGACAGTCACCTTATATTGTAACCTGTTGTATTGTTTTTATGTGTGCTATTGTGATTTCAATTCTAATTAGCAATGATTTTATGTGATTACAATTTATTTCATAATGCAATTATGATAAGCTTGTTATAGTTTTAGTCTGAAATCTGAAAAAATAAAATAATCAAAAAGGTGTGTTGTAGTTTTAAACTATTCCTGTTGCCAGTGTGCAATTGCCAATTAGAGTTAGCAATTTCTTCTAGTCCCAATTCATTGTTCTTCCAATCTCCCAAAGAAGTCCCTCCTGTAGATCTTGCGATCTGCATTTATTTTACAAGGCATCTAGTCAAAAGCCAAACATTCATGGGATCAAAATGAAATTTTGCATACTCAACAAGCACCATCACAAGATGTCACAAGGCATTCAAAACTCAAGTATAATGATTAGTGTCACGATGCAAAGAATCATCAATCTAACCAATCTGAAGAAGAGGTACATGACTAATCATCTATCCACCAATCATCAAAATCAAGTGTGGGCTGAAATATCAAGAAGCCATCAAAAATATGCAACTCAGGCACAAGTCCATCAAATACTCTAAGATCCATCTCTATGAAAATGCAGTGGCAAAAAGAAGTACCAAAAAAGAAAAATCACGATCAACAAGACAATCTCAAGCACAATATGATCACAGTGCACACTCATCACTAACTTAGGTTCACCATCTCAAGAGCAACACAATGGGTCATCTAAAAAGAAGAAAAACATAAGTCCTATCTGCAACGTCAACTCTTCACCATATCAACTCTGCTCTGAAGTGCCCATTTGAAGTTGGCATACACAAAAATTTTCCCCTGGAAGATGAGATAACAAAAGGCCAATGCCATCCCCTCCTTAGTGGCTGAAAGGAAGAGTGGAATGGGAAGTACTAAAATACAACTCTAAATGAGTATCAATCACAAGTGCACAAAGCTCAATGACATCATTGTGGAATTTTAGTCTCCACTAAGCTTCCATTTTGGGTTTTAACTTAATGGGAAGTTTTACTCAGTCACCCTTAGAAATTTTCAACTTAACAAAACATGTACGCAAACACAAACCATCACAAAAATCAATCATCATGATGCCATGCACAAATTATTTTTAAGATCTGACCTTCAGCAAACCAAAGGCTAGGACATATAGGGTAACTCTTGAACAAAAAGAACCTATTTGATGGTGGACATGACATGAGAAAGATACAGTACAAATGATGGAGGTGGCATGGCCTGCCAGTCACCTACTTTGAAAAGTAGATAGTTCCTCTGCTACAAAGAGGCATTGGTCCACCTTCAACTTCACCAACTTGGTCAAGAGGAATAGACTAGTGGACAAGTTCATTGCAATTTATGGTGCCATGTGACTTCAAAATCGATAGACTCCTAAGTATCAACAAACACCAGTCACATTCTGGGATGTTGATCCTAAAGATGCTAGATAGATTGGTGACAAGGAAGTGCAGCAAAATTGATTGGGATCTCTTTGGATGAATCACAATTTGATATATGTCGGTATTGATAACCTAGATAAGGCATAGTTTAGGAGGTCTAGTTGTTGATTGTTGTATATTTTTATATCTATAATCTTATTATATATGCCTATTGTTGGGCATTCTACTTTTTTATATCCTTGGAGCCCTTTTTGCAATGAAAACAATGAAATTTTATTTGTTTTGTTGCTGCTATACTTGAATCAATCAACAGTGAACATTGAATCTTGAATCTGATGCATTATATGAATGTCTAAAGTTGAATGTTGATGTAATGTACAACTAGACTTGTAAAAAATGAATTTTCCTATATATTTAGTGAAAAACTATATCCTAATGTCCCCTACCATCCCCCAAAAATGGCCTTCTCAACTATCATCCCCAAAACATGTCTCGTTGTTCCTTGCCCAAAAAAGTGGCAGAACAGAGGTATCTTACCTCTTAAAATTTTAGCTACTAGATGTGAAATCCATAGTCATGATGTGTTCCTACTTTGCAAGATATAAACTAAAAGGCGGTGTTAGAAGGAATATAGGTTTATAGATTGAATCCTCCAGTCTCTGAAATATTCCTCTCCTTTTTTCTAACAATTTCTGGCAAATACCGAATTATATATTCTCCCACTTGGTCTCCACCTGTTTTACCTTTCTCTTCTTCTTTTTTAATATTTATTTTCTGATGCAATTTTAACAGATGAATACTAGCTAGGATATACTCATTATTAAATAAAACAAAGCACGGCACAATAATAAGAATTATTGAATTTGAATAATATTTAAATAGTAATCAGAACCTATTTTAGAGGCACTGACTTTTGATATGCCGCAGTTAAAACAATAGACCATACTACAAGCTGCTACACACCTCCTTCCCAATGTGTGGCGTCCAGACAAGGCCAAGATAATAATGAATTTTGAATTCTCAGCCCCAATGTTGTTCCTATATAATACAAACTTTTACTTTTTCAAACTTAATAACAACCATGAAAGATTTAACAATTAAGAACTCAATAAGAATGCCAAATTTACGTGGAAACGCCAAATTTACGTGGAAACCCTTACAGAAGAAAACCACGACAAAATATTGCTTTTATATAAATCTCTTTTACAAATTTTGTAGGCACCAACCCACTAGAGGCACCAACCCCTCATTCAATTTTATTCTAAATTTTGGTCACCAATCTTCTATAATTCTCTTCTTCAATCTGCTATAAGCTGATCATAAATCTGCTACAAAACTGATTGCAATCTCCTCATAAGTCTGTAAATAATCTTCTCATAATCTCCTTATAAGTCCGCTTGAAATGAAAATCCTTCTCTCACGTTTTCTCTCCTTCACCAGATCTAGATGTATAGCAGAGTTCAGAGTTTAGTTCAGCTACTGCAGCACGCGTATCTTCATGAATATTCTTCTTGCTTTACCACACCACCACCACACTTCTTTATCTTCACCCTTAACCACCTTATTGGTGATGTATGATATATCTTTTAATACTCGCTCATCCCTCTTTTCCTTCCATAACTATTTTACACATTTTACATCCTCTCATATTCCATTTAAATGGTTCCTCTGCTGAGTTTATTCCTTCCATAAGGCCTGGCTCAATTCTATTATAAAATCTATTATCTAACCTTAAACCCCTTTGCCCTCATGCATTTGAGACGGTACACCCGCCCTTAACTAATTAAAGCCCATGAATAAACATATTCGTATATCCTTCTTTGCATAAAGATCTTTAGCCAGATTTTCTTTATCCTTTTATATTCTCAAGCTGGAATGTCGGTCTTCCATTATATTTGGCACTGGTTTCCTTCACCATTAAATCCTTCTTTTCCATATCCATCATGTCGCACCTATGAGGTGACTATCCAATAAAGGACCAACCACAAGAGTCGCCACGTGGGGAGGGTGGTGCCTGTACTAGCAGCCATCCCTTATCAAAGCTCGCGCTTTTAGCATCGATCCACTCTATCTTTGTCGCTGGCGTACTTCTTTTTCCATGGCCAGCCAGTTTCTTCTTAAAAGGAATCGCTTCGCTTTATTTATTACTAAGGGCGGAATTAACGCGCTTTCGCCAATAGAATTCCGGTTTGTGTCCTTTTCCTTTCTTTCAGCACCCTCTCTTTTGGCGTCGCTTTCTTCGCGCATTCTCTATCTTAATTTTGTCTTTATATGACTTTGTCTTTTCCTCAAAATGCTGCTCCTTTCTAATCTTCTGTTTTTATTTAACTTGGGTGACTTAAAATATTAAATATGTGTTGCCTTTTCTTAATATTTCAAAAACTGTTGGCCAGCTTATGAGGGTATTTTAAGATTAAATTTATTCCATCTTGAAAGCCATTAATTGATTTCCATTAATTCACATTCTTAATACTTTGACATGTTGCAATTTGTCTTAGAATAATGGATATTTGAAACTTGATTTGGTTTGATCATCTGACAGCAATTAGAGACCTCTAATATGATTTCTTTGACAGTAGTAATATGATTCCTTCTTTGACATCAATGACATTCTTTCTAACAATCACCTTAGGGGTCTCCTTTGACATCAATGACAATATTTCCAACGCACGTGTCCAACCAATAATAGTGTGTTGGGCTAAATAAACACAAGGCAAGCTCCCAAACCAGCTTTTTCACCTGCGCTGACCTTATAGAACTGTGCAGGCCCACAAGGTAGTGGTGCTTGGCAAGAAAACAAAAATAAAAGCCCTGCAATTCCTTTTGGCAATTTTGAATAGTCTTCAGGGGAGGTTCAACCAGCATATATTCTCCCTTATTAATAAACCTGCACTAATCTCCCAAATGCTATGCTGATGTGGTGGCAGAAATTCCAACAAAACCTGTTTTTATTTGCTTTAAAACTCCCGCAAGGGGCCCACTAGTCTCATAAACTCCCAATTGCAACCTTTTCACCTTGAGACAGAGGGTGAAAAAGGCGGCTGATATAGCCAAGGCTGTAGAGCTTCTTTTATCTGATACTTACGACTCTTAACAAGAGGTACAGCCAGTTTTCAAAAAAAAAAATCCCACACTAATGGTACAGCCTGATTCATGCCTTTATTCCAGCAAAATAATAGACAATCTTCTTCATGATTCAAAAGTAACAATGCCTGCAAATTAAATAAAATATATATTTATTGGAATCTCTTATTTGCTATCTGCAATAAATTGTATAGCCCAAATTTGACTTCTGGGTGAAGCCAACACTGGAAATCAGAAAATTTCCATTCTCAAATTTCCAATGAATGCGTGAGGGTTTCCATCCTCAAGGAAAGATGTTGAACCAGAGCTCTGCACTAGGGTTTCAGAAATTTGTCCATGATAGAATGAATTTTGTTTTCCAATATTTTATTTTTTTACGTTTTTTCCTGATATCCCTAAAAAGTAACTTTTCAATTTATTTTGAATATTCAAAACCTTTTCCCTTTTTTATTATTAATTACCTTTTAGGCAATTAATACAATATTTCGTTTATTTGAATATTCACCATTTTTCACTTTATGATTATTTATTTGCTTTTTGGCCCCACATAATAATAATAAATTGTCAATTTTTTCAACATTATAACTTAGGCACTTTTTGGGCACTTAATAAACTAGTATTATATTATTCCCTTGCAAATCTTCCCTTCAGCCTACAAGGAATAAGCCTACAAGGAATAAAGATAGGCTTCAAGGTCTGCTGATTCAACTCAGTTTGGAAAAGGAGACATTACATTCTCAAGCTATCCCAAAGTGTTTTACTTAAGCATGTTAGTATCAAAGTACAAACCACCTTGTCTTTATGAAACCCTCCACTGACTTTTGTGATTTATTGTCAAAATGAGCAAGGAACATAACTATTTAAGACCATCAAGAATGTTATGGAACTTTTTCCCAAAGTGGAAAAAAGGAAGAGTTTTTACCAGCCTAAATGGCCCTTTTAAATTAAAAGGGAGAATAAATGAATGCTATAATGACCTTTTGGTTAATGGAGGAATAAAAACAATTATACCCTTTGGTTAAAAGGGGAATATAAAGAGTTATTTGGAAAGGCTCTTCATTAAGAAAGGGATTTACCCTTTTTAAGGGAGCTAAAATGGAAAGCCTTATTAAAAGGTAGAAAACAATGTATTTAATGAATAGTCCTTAAGACAACTATTGTGAAAAAATGTGTTGGTTATAAACACTCCCCATAAAGTTATATAAACCATGAATTAGGCTTGGAAATGGTAAACAAAGAACTTGGAGAAGGTAGAGGAATGCAAGCAGTGGGCATTAGAGAAGCAGCACATAGAGTGTGTCCAAATGAGGGTACAAAGTACATCCAAGATGGTTCCCAGCTAGGACACTGAAAGAATTTAATTTGACTATTAATACCTTGTAGATTGTGGTCATAGTTTAAGGGCTCTTTTCCGAGATCTTATATACATATCATTTGACATTTAAACTAAAATATAATTTTGACAACTGATAATGGATGTAGATAAAATTCATGTTTGGATATTTGAAAACATATCAATTCATATTCAACTAAAACATGATCTAAATAAATCTAACTTTCTTATATATACAAAAATTATTTGCTTATCCTAATACAGCTGAGAAATTAGTATCTAATATAGAAGATAGATCACATGCATGGCTGATGTTGGTAGGATTCATATACAGAAGTCACCAGACATACCGTGGCATTCAATATGGTCACAAATAGACAAACTAAAGTAGTGTTAGGATCACCCCATGGAATCATGGTCCTCTAAAAGCATGAGTTTTATTTCAACAAATGATCACTCTCACTCAAGAGTTGCATTCTCATCTAAAGGCATTTGTCAAGATTGTGATTTGAATTATCTATGTATCTACAGCACTAGTATATAGGATCCAAAAACAAGTGCCTTATACAACTTCACTCTATTAGTCTAGTAACTGGGACTATGAATGCTGTCATTTTCTTGAGTGTGATTATATTATTATATTTTTTCAAAATGCAATACCTTAAATATAGAGTAGACACAACACTATTCGTTGTTATATTGGATGCATTCCATTTACCTTCTCAAATCAAATAGAGTTATTTTGATTACTTCTTTTCAAAGATGTATCATGTAAGATTTGAAAGACGAATCTTCAACTTTTGGAAAACACTCCTTGAGTAATCTCATTGCTGAAAATTAAGGACCATTCAACGTCTCGAATAGCTATTTTTGTAGTTTATAAGACATACACGGGTTCTCCAAATGATTTTGAGATTATCAGGCCAATTTCCCTTGAGACCAACAATACTATTCTTTGGATTGAGAGTAATTGCTTAACATCCAAGAAAAGAGGGAAAGCATCTACAATGACCCCAAAGGAAATAAAGTCTCTGCCTTCAACAATTAAGTAAATAGGAAAATTGGCAGCAAGTTTATCTGTGTTTGTGTGTGTTTGTGTGTGTGAGAGAGAGCAGAACCTGTGATTGTAGCCATGTAGCAACTTGCAACGATCGCATTCCATGGTGGCACTGTATCATCATTAATCATTAGAGACAACAACTCAACCATAGTTTAGAGATACAAATAACAAAGAACTAATGTATTTACTCTCTTGCTCCAACTTTTTATTAGACATAAATTTCAATCTCATTAAACTTTCCTTCTCTACATCTGCAATAAATCAGTAGTTTTTTATAGGGATTTACCTTAATATTATAGAATTTATAAAACAAAATTCATCATGCAACCTTCTAGACAAAATAAAGTAGGTTAAATAATTCAGCACCAAAAGGCATGGTTTGGGACTTAATAAGGCAGGAATTTTGGTTCTGGAAATGCATTGATGTAGTCATCAACCATTGACTCTTTTCAAAACAAAACAATGAATGGTAAACTCTTCAAACAGAAAGATATTAAACTAATGGTGACAAATGATCAAAGTAGGTCACTTGGAGCCACAAGTACAATCAGACTCATAAGTACTAAAGTAAAAAGAAACTAGATTTTAAAAAGTGACCAAAAATAAAACAGTGTAAACATAAACAGAGGTAATCTAGTGTGGTGCAACCACAAACAATGTGATTTAAATGCAAATACAAAATGCTATGTGAGGTGAGGATCCCATAATGTCACAAGGAGCTGATGAATATCAAACATGGAAAGCGAAACTAAAAACCAACCTATAGCAAGGTTGAAGATTGAAGAACCAACATAACCATCTCTGCCACCACAACCAGGCCAATGCAGGACTTGATAATGTCCATAAGAAAATGTCCAAGGCTAAGGAGGTAATGCTAGAAAAATACTAGAAGGAAGTTGGGCACTGTCCCTAGAACCTCTCCTAATGCTCAAGGGCTGATGCATGTCTTGAGGTAAAGAAAAAATAAGCAATGCATGCCTATCTATGCACCTCAGGCTATCAGCCAAAGTAGCTACAAGACTATGGAATACTAAAATCAAGCAGATCAATAAATCATAGAATAAGGAGAGAGAAAAGGTTGGGGATTGCTTACCACAGATACACAGAGATAAATGTTATCTCACTGAGACATCCCCATATGTGTGTGATCAGCAGTAACTAGGGGATGTTTTAACACCTCCAACATCCATGACAAGATGAAAAGATGGGAACCCTATCTTATGCATTAGGAAAGACTTCCACCAACTTCTACCAAAATTCTTATTAGGATTTGTTCCTTTAAACATTTCTGCATTCCAAAAAGATTAGTTGGGAACCCCATCTTATGCATTAGAAAAGAATCCTACATAATTGAAATTTCATCTTATTTGCTATTTGGTTTTCCATGTACCTAATATTCCAGTTCTAAAAGTGAACTCAAGCTTATTCAATTTGAGCATTCCTCTTATCTACTCACAATCAAGAGCACAAATTACATCGTCTCCAGCATTCATTTTTAGGCAGGTATGAGGATCTAAATTCAACGCAAACAACTTATTTAGCATTGGACAAAGATAAACCTCTCCTGCTTACACTTATACAAAAGTCAAGATTGTTTTATGCTGTTTTCCTTCTCCCCTTTCAATTATTTGTTGTATATTTGATGATACTTGAAGAAAAACCACTACAGCTTAATCATGTATTACAAATTAATCATATTATAAACTTTTTTGGTACAGTTCCATAAGTGACCATTTCTAGACTAGTTACAGGGCTTTAGCCAAGAGCCTACATTTTGCACAAAGGATTTGTCGGAAGCTTACAAGGAGGTCATCATGATGGTAAAGAAATCTTCTGAATGATTGATTGTTCTGAAATTTTAGGTTTCCGACTGATGCTTCTGTTATGCACAGTTCCAAAGTTCAAAGGAATGTTATCAAGGGTGATATAAAGCATCGCTTTCTTCAAAAATCTGCCCTTCTACCACAGCAAAAGTGCAAAACCATGGCATGCATTAACTGTAGATAAGAACTCTTCTGTTAACTATACGAAGTAATACCAACTGCATTAACAGGAAGTAAAGCCTAAAGGTGAACTTAGGAACTTCTTATCTTAATTCTTTAAAGCACTTTTATTTTAATCCTTTAAAAATTTAAGAACAAGAATGCTTAATGCTCTTTGTTTGTCTCTCCACTCATCTTGGATCTCTGAATTCCAAGGGACTCCTTGGGACTTGGTCTCTCGTCATGGCATTTCAAGCTTAGTTTCTCATCTTTTTCTCTACAATTCACTTGTTCCTCAAAGCCTAGAGGAATCTAGAAGAAAGAAAGTGATTTGAAAATGGATCTGATAAGTAAGTATGATCAGCTAGCATAGTCACATAATCTTCCCAAAACTCATCCTTGTACTTCTCACTACTAAGAGAGAACTCATTTTAGCAAGAACCTAACTGAAACAGTGCAGCCAATATCAGATTGTCAGGGAAGCACGGAGATAGATATGCACTATGTGTACAGACACTCAAGGTATAAAAGTAAGACAAGAACAAAGCATGGGTGATGGGTTTGACTGCAGTCAAACTCAACAACAATCAAATTCATCAGGAGTAGAGACAGTCAATAGAAATGGGTAACCCCAATCAAAGCAGTCTAAAAATGGACAAAAAGACAAAGCCCATGGCATTTTCAGAAGCTGAAATGTTCTAGATTCTGGGCAGAATAGAGATAGTTATGCACTAAGCGTACAGACACTTGAGGTATTTGAGTAAGACAAGAACAGAGCATCGATGATATAGGTTTGACTGCAGCCAAACTCATTTAATGTGTTTGACAACAATCAAATTCATCATGAGTAGACAGTTGATAGTGACAGGTTCAACCACAGTCAAAGTCGTCCAAAGCAGGACAAAAAAAAAAAGTCCATGGCATGTTCTAGATTCCTAGGTTTAAGTTACAAATGTCATTTGCACTTCTTTCTGACATCCCTTTGCTTCTCTTTTCTTTATATAACTCCAAGAGGTCAATGTGTAACAATTTGAAGTAGTTTTCCTTAGTGTTCTTGTAAAATTGGTTGAATAAAGCAATTTTTCTTCTGCTTATGAGTCTAAGTGAAGCAATTTGTTTTGAGGGAGTGAGAGCAAATTGTGGAGTTCTATAGTGTTTGGAGATCGTTATTCTTAGGAAAGAGTGTCCACGCAGGCCTTGAGAAGGCAGTAAACCATTTGTAACAGCTCTGGAAATAGTCACTTGAAGAGTTTAACACTCACTCTCTTAAAGTTTTCACCGCCCACATTGGGTTTCTCCAAGTCGTATTGCTGTTGTCTCTTATTTCTATGCTTCACGCCTTCTTACGTTGCTAAGCACATCTACATTGTGATGGGAAAAACCTAGGCCTTGTTATTTCATTCCTTATCCGCCTTTTTCCCTTTGTTTATGTTGACCTGATCATACTTCCTATCACCTTTTGTTAAGGGAAAATGAGTATATTTAATAAATTGTGAAAAGAATTAAAACTGCCACAATACTAATTATTCGAAGCATTATTACTCATTTTGTGATTAATTGACAAGGATAATTAGGGACACAGCTCCAGCTGTTATGAGCACGAGGAAGATGGGATGCCAATGAAGAAACAAACTGCTTAGTTGGAACGGTTGATGATGGCATTTTTCTCAGATTACCCTTTTTGTTATGTTTTTGTTTTTGATAAGGACAAAATGTTGTTTAAACGGCTTTAGGCCGATTATCTATTTTCGATTACAAACTTTGGTTTGTTGGCCATCAGCCACAAACAAACCATAATAACTTTTATCGACATCTATTTAGTATAAATATGTGTGTGATCTAAAGACTTGATATACTGATATTAATATAAAGTTATTCTGCTACACTTAAATCAACTTTCTGGAAATCTTATGCGCGTGAATGATTGAATTGAATTAAGAGCTGCATTGATATTTCATCATCAAATGGCCGAGGAGGCAGGGCCCACTCTTTGTGTCACTTGGTGATTCATTTTCAGTTTTCAGTGTGGTAACTGTATGCGTGTGATTTCATTTGAAGTTAGTTTCTTTTTTGTATACAATCTGGTTATTTACAACTACATGTAATTTGATTTTGAAGTTGATTTCATTACCTGTTAATTTATCATTTGTGATTCAAGGATTGAAAATCTTATTTGTGCAGACTGGAATTTACTATCAGCAGTTCATCAGATGTGCTTTATTTTCGGTCATTATATCTTCTATTGTAATTTTTGCCACTGTAATTCCTGTCACAGTTTTTGGCACACCTTCTATAGACTGTTGCAACACCTTTCACAAGTTTACGATTCCTGGATTGACACTTAGGAATAAACTGAGGAAACCACTACGAAATTCCCAAGGATTGATCCAAATACATTTACCAGTTGAATAGAATTACAAGGATAGTTTTACCTTCAATATCAATCCATAGTTTAATCCAATCACATTGCTAGATGTGTTATTATAGGGACTGATTTTCTATTATTCCACACCAACTTTTCAACAAAATTACTTTTAAGGTTGAAAAGGATTCATGCTGATAAATTATGTAGTGGAAAATACACACTAATTACTGATCATAAAGTGATAACTTAAAACCATTGAGTTGTTTATGTTAGTGTAAATAGAGTCTTTATCTATCCAGTTAGTTAATTACGTATCTAGGATTGACCTATTCACACCTAGCTTAAGTTTACTTAGGCTTCTTTTGCTTTTTGTCTCACTTCATAGCATGGGGGCATGTGTCCTCATAACTTGAGACAACTATTGCATGTACACTTGCCACTTGCTCACCCACTTGTCAAGTGAGCTCACAAGTATCCCATCTTTGGAGGGGTAGTCACTTGTCCAGCCCTACCTTCCTACCTCCTCATCCTTGCCTATATATGCAAGGCTTGATCATTGTATCAAACACTCTTCATTTTATACTTGATAGACATACTATTGTGTCATGATCCCAAAATTGTAACACTATGATATGAGTAAATAAGATAAATAACAAAATACATATTAAAATTATAAAAAGAACTATTAGTAATTTAATATTATTATAATTATAATTATCACAAGATAATATTATAATTATTATTATCAAATATAACGTCATAAATATTATTATTAGTACTTGCCATTGGCATCGTACTATTGTAATGAGTTTAGCTTTTTTTAGTTAACTAGTTATTAATAATTTAGTTTTCACCCAATCAAAAACAATATTTTAAAAAAATTAAAATAAAATTCAATTTTGTAAAGTCAACTTGTAAAATATTTAACTTTATAAATTATAAAAATTATTTCTTGTGCATATGATTGGTTAAAAAGTTATGTGTGTTATTGACCCATTTGTAGGGAAAGCAAGATAGAAAAGCAAGGTAAACATTTTTGAAAGAATGATTTTTCATTTTCTTAAAGTCATTTCATTAAATCTTTCTAAAATAAATAAATGTTCCTTATTTTGACTTCTTTTAGAATGTAATTGTTATTTTTTTATTAAAGAAAATCTCACAAAAAGCAATTAACTATTTTATAGAGATTTGGATTCACACTATTAAAATAATAAAATAAAATAAAAATTGTATTATTCTTTTCATTAGACTAATATCTTTGTTATCTATGTTTTTAATGTTTTATGGTATAATTTAATTATTATATGCTCTCCTTTTCATTAATAAATCTTTTCTTCATATATATTTTTATATTAATTTATATATATAGGTTCTCCAAAAAAAATATAACCTATAATATATAGCTATATAAGATAACCTATATTATTTTAGGTCTTTATTATATATAATATACAACCTATTTGAATAAAGATAATATTAATTTATATCATAGTTGCTGCAAGACTGGGTACTGGTACAGAAGACTGGTACCAATACTGGTACGGCATTTTTTTGAAAATAGGAGACGGGGGTACTGTTGGTGTACGTTTTATCATCCATTGAACACACAGAATAAAATGTACAAAGACACTCTATCCTCTCTTGAACAAAATCACCGCGTATGCTAAGATTGCGAGAAGATCATATGGCGACTCCAAGGTTTCTTTTGTCAGGTCTTGACATGTGGATAAGCTCAATGGGAATTGTGATATGCTAATAATACACAAAGGGACTTACGTTAACAAATCTCTTACAAGCCAGGACTTAGACTAATTTGACAATTATGCTCTCTTTTTTTTTTGGTTTTTCTGTTTGGGATAAAAAATGCAAAAGAATGAGGGTTTAGAAGTTCTAATCTACTCCTAAGAATTCAAGAGATGGCAAAGATTAGGTGAAACTAATAACCACGCCTTGCTAGGACAACTACACAAAGTGGGTGCAATCTTCAAGGAGTGTGCTTATGATTTTCACGTCATGAACAATTACCATCAAATTGAACAATACTCATCCAAACAGAAGTTAAGCATCCACAACTATAAGCTTAGGCTAACTTTACGCATTGAATAAAAATCATCTATTCAAAGAAAGTATGAGCTAAGTTTCACCATAGATCAATACTATCAAATCTTGCATTCATCTAACATACATTCAAATCAAATTCTATTCTAATTCTAATATATTGTTGGAGATATGTAACCTTGCTACCACTTGACAATAAGAAGGATTCAAAGCAAATCATGCATAAGAGCTTTTATTATCCAAAGTAGCTATAAGCAACAATTTCATAAACTCTCTTCACCAAATGAAAATGAGAGAGCAAGAGTTTATATAGAGTTTCTGAAAGAAAATGAAAGGCCGAGATTAAAACAAATTAACGGCCGAGATCAAGACATATCAACCATAATTAGGGTTTCCTAAAATAACATAAACATCAATTGCATGAAAGACAAGTGGCGCCAGGAGCTATTTTCAAGGAAGTGCATCTCTATCCTCTTGGGCGGCAGTGTGTTCGATGAACCTGGACACGATTGAGATGACCTCTTCCATCATGACCCGTAGCAGCATGTTTACTTTGAATTCCAACCCGTCCAATTCCTCAGCACATCCAGTAAAAATATTTTCCCATTCCAATTCCTGTTTCAGGAAGACATCTTGGATAGACAAGAAGTTCACCACCTTAGTCAAATCCTGGCTTAGGACTGGTCCAATGTGTTGTAACCTTTTCACACATCACCCCCATTCAAAATGGGGACCCCCTAATTTTTGCTCCGTTCGGGTCTTTTGGCTTTGTTTTTTGGGTCGTTTGTGGCTATCTCTTTTTGTTTCATCTGTCTCTCCGGAGATGTGCCCATCTTTTGAGTTTGGGTTGAAATTTTGGCTAAGTCTGTGAAATTAGGGTTTTCATTCTTCAAGGCTAGTTTCGGGCTAAATTGGGTCGACAAATTGAAATCTGAGCTTTGCTCTGCAATTAGGGGACTTCCGACAGGTTCCCATCAAATTTTCACTAAATTCTGACAACTTACTAGTTTTAGTAAGCACTTAATTTGGGACTTGTTTCTTAAGACTTTTGAAATTTTGACTGTTGCACCACACTTAGAACACTTTGGGCTGCCTGCCTGCAAATTTTGAGTGAAATCGGACAACTTTTCTATTTTTAGTAAGTCCCTTATTTGAGGCTTTTCTGCTAGGATTTTCACAAAACTGATTGTTGCATGAGATTCAGGACACTTCAAAGTACTTGAACACAAAATTTGAGCAAATTCTGACAACTTGCTATTTTTTACCAATCCTAGCTTCGGGAGCCATTTTTAGGGCTTGCATGTGTGATTTTTCAATGCATGTCAGGATATTCTTTTTGGGTTTTTTGAGGGCTTCGCGATGATGTAACATGCAAGTCAAGTTGGTGACTTGCTATTTTTAGCAAGTGCTCGCATGCAGACCAATTTTCTGGGTTTTTCTGGGTTTTTTGAGATCTCCCAAGCAGTATGACATGCAAATACATCCGACAGTTGGTTGGTCACTTTTCAGGCACTTACTATTTTTAGCAGATTCACTTCAGTCGCCCCCAAAGCTTCGGTATCACGAGCAAAGCAGTCCAAAGCAGAAACGGAGTCAAACGGAGGTCATTTGAAGCACATGCAAGTCAGATTAGGGTTTCTAGCTTCAATACCTAAAATAGGTGGTAAAACACCAGAATCTCTGAAAACGGATGTATCCCATTGCGATCAGCATCTTTCAAGCAGTCTACTGGTGAAATTTGAGCGCAATCCGAGTACTTACTATTTATAGTAAGTCACCTCCAGAACAGGGCTAAAAATAGCAAGTTAGCACAAAAGGCAAGTGTGAACAGGTCAAACAGGTCATGAGGGTCACGTGGAACAAATTTCAAGACAAGAAGAGTTGCAGAGTTTCAAGAATCAAGGGGTTACTAAAAATAGAAAGCCAGGACAAGCCAGTCAAAATCAGCTAAGTATTCAAGGGTCACCTTCAGGGGTTCACTTAACACCCCAGATGCAAAAACAAAACGCCCAAGGCAAAGTCAAACTGGCAGAAGACCCCTTGAAATGTGCCCAAGGTAGCAAGAGGCCTGAACAACTTCTAGGGATGAGAAAAATGAAAGCTCCAGCCTCCAAATGCACCCAAGCTGAGAAGTGGTGGCTTGAAAAATTCCTAAGGCTCCAACATGGCACCACCACCCTTGAAATGCGCCCATCATGAAGCAAGGGTAGTTTGAAAATATTCTAAGTAATTGGAAGTGGCAACAAGGGGTGTCATATGTGCCCTAGAAGAGAAGGGAGCTTAAAAAAAAAAAAAAAAACCTAAGGCATGAAAATGTGAGTAAAACCCCTAAAATGGGCCCAGAGCATGAAGTAGGTTGGAGAAATTTTCTAAGGCAAGTGAAAGTGGAAGTACACCCACCAAAATGCGCCCAAGATGGCAAGGTTGGAGAAAAAATTTCTAGGTCATGAAAATAAAAGTAGGCACCCCTAAATGTGCCCTCATCACACGATCCCTTGAATGCGCCAAGCAAGACCAAGATGGTGAGATTTGCCTAAGGCATGAAGATGAAAGCTTAAGGGGTCATATGCGTCCAAGGTAAGAAAGGAATAATGTGTTGGCTAAGAAATTGTCTAGGGTAGGGAAACAAAAGCCCAAGGTGGTAAATGCGCAAAAATGAATAAGGTTAGATGAAATTCTTCTAAGGCAAGGAAAATAAGAGTAGATGACTCCAAATGTGCCCAAGGGGTTTGGGATGAAGAGAATCTTCTAAGGCGTGAAGACGGAACAACATGGGTCTAGATGCGCCCAACTTAGGAGGAGATAATGAGATAATTTCCTAAGGGAATGAAATGTGCCTAAGACTACTGAAATGCGCCCAAGATAAGAATTTGATTGAAAGAATTTTCTAAGGCAAAGATGGCATGGAAGTAGGCCCCTCTAAATGCGCCTAAGGAGGAGTGAGGTGACATGAAAATCTTTCTAAGGCATGGGATATCAAGCATAGGCAAGATGCTAAATGCGCCCTTGAAAGGAGGTAGAAACATTTCTAAAGCGTTGAAAATCAAGCATGAAAGCACTAGGGGTGAAATGTGCCCTAAGAAGAGGAGATACAAGAATTGTCCAAGGCAAAGAAGATGAGATAGAGACAAAGCAATATACGCCCTCAAGATGACTGGAGATGCACTGAAATATGAAGCACAGATGTCAAATGTGCCCACAATGAAAAGTTATGGAGGCGAAGTTTGCTGAAGAAAATGATGAGATCAACCTTGGAGATCAAAACATGGAGGTCTGGTAAGTGATGAGAATTTATATTATAAAGTGTTTTGACGCTCTTCTTCTTGTTTGTTTTGTAGGATGAACACCGAGGCCAAAGCGTGATGAATTGGGGTGATGGATCAAATACTCCAGGACAACATCACAACCTTGGAAGATAAAGTTACATGTTTCAAGCTCCTCCATAATGTCTCAGTTGCGCCCAAATCATGAAAGGAGATGTTGGAAGAAATGGCTAAGTGTTGGAATTTCTCCACAAAGACCTAATATGCACCTACTCAGGGAGACAGGTGGCAAACAAGAAGTGATCGAGTCTGGGATAAGAAAATCCTTCAAGATCAGGATGGAGAAATAATGGAATCCCAGGCGCTAAAGATCATCCTCAAGCACTTCAAAGTTAAAGAACGATCGCAAGATGGATTGAAGGACAAAGTGGAGGAATTCTTCTCAAGTATGAAATCCTTCTCCAGCATTAACCCAGAGAGTGTTTTCCAACATACTTCACCCAACCTAAAATGCAATGGCGTCAAAGAGGAAAATCATCATCAAGCAGGAGAAAGAGGTTGCAGTCTTGAAGTTTCAGATTGAGAACGTGCCTGCCATGCCAGTTCAAGAAGTTGAAGCTATGTTGGTCAGATTGATCAAGTTTGCAGTCAAAGAGAAGAACAATGGGAACGTGTTTCTAGACAAGAATCTTCTAGAAGATAGTGGGCATTAATTGCTCATAATGGTCAAAGGAAGAAAGTGGGAATCATTGCTCATTTATTATCCCACTCTACTTTGTGGCAATTTTTAGGGTTAGGGCTTGTGGCTCAATCTGAGCCCTTCATTGTAATTGAATCTGAGTCGTCCACTGGATTTGGCTATCTACAAAAGGGGCATCCCCCCTCCTTTGTAATTCATTAGATTAGGATCAGATAATAGAGTAGAGCTAGGAGTATAAAGAGACAGCTTAGCAATAGCATAGATTGAAGAAGAAGGAAAGTTTTCCATTGAAAGCTTTGTAAGAAGTTGTTGTGAACACTCTGATAATAAAAAGAGTTATCATTGATGGTGGTTTCATCTTTTGCTGTGAGTAGCTAGCGAGGCTTCTTCATCCTTCTAATTCGCAATAGAATTTTAAAGTAGCTTAGAGTAAAGTAGATTTCATTTCATGCAAATAGATGATAGTTGTGGAATGTGGTGTTTGATTTAAGCAAGCTTCGCTTATCCATACCACTAGCGGGCTCACTGATGGTGTGTTCACCTTGCGTGGTCAACTGGAACATTGCGGACTTAACTTCGATTATGATTTGTGTGTTGGCATGCGTCGTTGTGATGGTGTCTTCATATTGAATTATGATCTGAATACCTTTAATTACTCCCCTTGAAGATTGCACCAGTTTTGTGGAAGCTGTCCGAAGCGAGGCAAAGCAGAGCTTGGTTGAAGCTTGTGAAAGTTGATCTCCACGTCCCGCGCATAGAGTAAACCATATAGCTTTTCTAATCCCTGAAACCATTTAAATTCAATATTTTCTGGTTAGTTTAGGAAACTTGTGCTACATTGACATACCTTTTGAATCCCACAAAATCCCTTTTCTCTTTGAGCTTCAGTTGAACAATTACGTAAGTCCCCCTTGAGATTACCAACAAATCACATCAAGCCAACTAAGACTATCCACTGCATGAAGGAACCTTGGAGTTGAATGCATGATCTTTCTCGCAATCTTAGCATGTAGGAGATTTTGTTCAAGAGAGGATAGAGTAACCGTTGGAAAACTTTATTCTGTGTTGGTGCAGTCATAAAACACCTGTCAACACAGTGATGGTGGAGAAGATTTTCTGAGCTCTGTGCTTTAGATTTTCCAGCTGCATGTCATTCTCCCGGATGATCTCCTTCTCAAATACATCCGCAGCTATGAGGAAAATCTTATTCTAAACCTCTTTAATCTGCTCTTCGACTTTGACTCCATCAAACTTCACTCTCTCTAAGACCTCACTCTGTGTTGTCAATGCCCAATACCAAGTGTGGAAGTCATAGGCGGCGCCTGCTGCAATTATTTTCCCATCAATCAACTCCTATTTTGGAATTCCCTTCAGCACTCTAAGGCATGGAATGATTCTATCCTGAACATCCTGGAGGCTGTCCCAAGCTTCTGTTACGACAACAAGTCTGGAAAGCAATGAGGAAGTCTATCCATAAGCCAATGTCAATCTCTCCATAAATGTAGTCGCTTCCTAGCCGTGACCATCTCTTCTTCAAAGTCATTGGCCGCTTCTTGTGAGGAGTTCAAAAGTGGAGAGCTACTGCGTCGCCCTGATTGAGAGGTTTGGTCAGGTGTCGGATGTACTCCTTCAGGCGTTCAATCTCCTTTTTATACTCTCTCTTCTTTGCCACTTCATTTTCCAACCTTACCTTGATGGTAGTGACTGAGTTGTCCAGGTCTTCAACCTCTTGGCCTTCCGTCATTGGACCCAAGTCAACAATGGTGGTGGCAATACTCATGGGGAGCAATATCCTCTCGTGACTTATCTACTGTTGGCACAGCAATTTGCACTGAACGGCAGCCGGCTTCATCACTCCGGATTGCAGAAAATTTCTTGGCGGGCTTCTTTGCAGTGACGTTTTCTAACCTGGCCAAGAAATTTGTCGTGTCATCTTCCTCCTGAATCTCGACTGGTACTTTTATTTTCAATCTTTCCTTTAGCTAGTCAGGAATTGTAGGTTGTTCAATGTCGTCCTCTTCCTGAGCATTTTCTCCACATGGAATATCCAAGATTCCTCTAAGAGCGAAAATCATTCCCTCTTGAAATTCACCATCTGGGATATCCATTTCATTCTCTAGTTCAAGTTTTTTTGTGCCTGTAGGAGATGGAGGCTCGTCATCATCTGGATGGATTGACTCAGTATTCCCCTCATGAATTGGAGAAGGAATCCTCATGTCGGCCAATGACTCATCTACAATGGCTACTATCTCGTCAATATTCCTGGATGTAGCAAAATGAGATGGCTCCACCCTCTGTCTCTTCTGAACAAGTTCCTCATTTATAGGTGTCTTCCCCTTTGACCTAATAGAGTCATCAATTGCCTCCTTCCTTTTCTTGGAGTTGGTGATTTCAACCAATTCAGCACTGTGAGATGCTTTCGCATTTGAGGAATATGATTCCACCTCGCCCAGTAATTCATACGTGAGGGTCACTCTTCTTCGCCTTAACTCTTGGACTTGCTGGTCAACCCACCACTAAGAATATTTGATAACCGGCCTCATTAAGGTGGTTAAATTTGCAAGCTCAAGTTTTGACCACCTCACAAAAAGAAGAGGCCAATTCTCATCATAACGCGGTTGGACATACTCTCCATCATCTTCCAGCCGATCAGGCACTCAACAGAGTTCAGCCATTTTGATCAATGGGTCAATGAGTTTGACCCGAAACTACACGGTTGAACCCTGATAGCAATATCATAATTTGACACGCTGTGGAAAAATACCTCCTACTTATCAATTGATGAGCTAAAGGGGCTCTATTATGAATGGTTCTGTTGACGTGGTTTTTGTGACCGCACCAAACAGTAGAACAAAATAGTCCGAAGGCTACTCCATTCTCTCTTGATCAAAGTATTCCGTGTGCTAAGATTGCGAGATAGATCACACGTTCAACTCCAAGGTTCCGAAATACTTGGAACACCCTCAGTTGGTTGATGTGTATTGCTGTGTTCCTACGAGGGGACTTACACAATTGTTCAGGGTTCTTGCAGTTAACAGTCGATGTATGCTTTGAAGGGGTTCTTGCGTGTATGATTTGGCAATATAGTATGTTTTCCTAAAGCTAATCAGAAATATGCGGAAAGTAAATGAGTATAGGGCCTAAGAAACTTATATCCTATTCTAGATGCAGGACGTGTGGAGCTCAATTTTGGCAGACTTCAACCGAATTTCACCTAGCCTCACGTCGGACAGCCTCAGTAAAATTGGTGCAATCTTCAAAGGGGATAGCAAGAGATGTTCAAATTATGATTTAGCATACGTACACCATCAAAACGACGCATATAAGTACACAAATCACAATCGAAGTTAAACTCAAGATAATTTCCAGTCGACCACGCAAGGCGGACTTATCATCAACAAGCCGCTAGTGGTATGGAATGAAAAGAAGCTACCTCAATAAAACACCACACATCAAAGTAAACTACTTGCATGAAAATTAAGCTACTTGGATTCGAAAGGAAGAAGAGACCTTGCTAGCTATTCATGACAAGACGAATTCCACCATCAATGAAAAGATCTATTATCATGAAAGTGTTACACAACAATCTCCACAAAAGTTTTCAAAGGGAAAACTTTCTTTCTTCTCCACACTATGTTATCAAACAAAAATGCTAACTCTGCTCTACTCTCTAGCTCTAAAGCTAATGTCTGATATCTACCTCTAATTTTCTAATGAATTACAAATGAGGGGGACTCCCCCTTTTATAGATAGCCCGGTCCTAAAAGACGGCTAGGGTTACAATCAATAGAGTGGCCAAAATCGCGCCACCTCAGCCCTAACCCTAAAAACTGCCAGAATGGGGAGTGGTACATTAAATGAATCAAAGATTCCCACTCACTCCCAAAAATAGTAAAGGCAATAAATGCCCACAATCAGTCTTCTAGAAAATCCTCGTCCAGCAGTGCATTCTCGTTCTCCTTCTCTCTGGCTGCAAACTCAACGAACCTGCCGAGTACAGCCTCAACCTCCTGAACTGAAATGGGTGGAATGCAATCTAGCTGAAACTCTAATACTGTGACTAAATGCTCATGCCTTGTACAAGATTTTCTCCAAGCAACCAAGGAATCCTGCGTGCTCTGAATTAAACTGGAGAAAGTAGAAATATTCTCAAAGTCATCCTGTACGAAGGTCTTAACATCTGAAAAGAAAGGTACCAGCCTACCCCTCAAATTATCAACATTGATTTCATCTGGATTCAACTGCCTAGCAAATATGGCCTCAAAAGTATTTTGAACTCCATCTATGATATTGGCCATAACCTTATGTATCCTGGTTGAATCCGCCTGTGCTGAGTCGAAGAAACCACGTCCCGTGATCGCCGAAGAATACCATCTAGAGAAGTCATATCTGTCATTCTCCTGAATGACACCTCCATCAATCAGCAATCGCAAAGGGACATGCCTCAATGCCTCAAGACGCTGAATTACTTTACTCTGATAAATAGAAGCATCACCCCAAGCATGATCAACTGCCTCCATCCGTGCTAAAATACTAGAGGCCTGCTGAAAAGCAGAAGCAAGGTCCTCCATAAACTTCTCTGTCTCAGCACGAACCCCTATGACCCACTTGTCTACCTCCTGTGCCATTTTTCCTAACTCCATCAAGCCACTGATTGACTCTCTAGGTATCTCTGCTGGAGGCTCTATCACTGGAATCTCCTGCCCTCGAGAACGAGACAACTGCTGTACATATCCGATTAAAGCCTTGTGTTCTCTTTTCAATCTTTTATACTTTCCTTCCTTCTTGAATAACCTATCTTTGAGGGCGAGGTAGGAGTTATCACACTCCTCCACAATCTACGCACCAGTGAGGCGTCCTAAATCCAAAGTCGTGACCACATAATTCTCAGGCACTGCTTCATTTCGATCACAATCAACTTGAGGCACGGCAACGTGAAGAGTGCGAGAGCCATCCTCTTCAGTGGAGATCTTCGAAAATTTTCTTGCCTTCTTCTTCTGTGGAGGTGCACTGATCCTGTTCAAAAATTCTTCCATCTCAACTGCTGGATCAATCTCCTCACTAGGGCTTCTCCTCATCCTATCCTTAAGCCAATCAGACACATTGTACTGTATATCGAAGGGCTGCTGCTCTTGTGCCTCTACCTCTTTAACTTGCTCAACCTCTACATCATTCTGGCGAGGCTCATCGTCCTCAAGTGGCTGAGTGTCTCCTGAAACTATGTCATCATCATCATTCATAGCCGCCTCTAACTCCTACTGAAACTGAGGGTCAGTAATAGTCCCCTCATCATCCTGCTGATCAACCCTACCAGGTGCGTTGACACTCTGGCCAACCACTCTCTCTGTGGAGGCTGATTATTTTCCTGCACTACTTGCACCTGATTCAATGCATTCCTCTGATCAGCAAATAAAGAGACCTCCTGGATACTTGGAGAACGTGTCTCCAATGGCGTGGGCGATGTAACTCGTGGAGGCTCTGGCTGAGTAGGCTCCTGTCGAACTAGCTCTTTCCTTTTGGACTCTGGACCTCGTGTGATCTGTTTCTTTCTGCCTGTGGTGAGTGTCCTATGATCTCCCATCAAATTGTAAGTCAAAGCAACTGACCTACTCTTCAACCTGTTCACACGCCTATCAACCCATGCTCTAGTAAATGTTAGGACCGGGATAGAAAGTGTATCCAAATCTGCAACCTCAGGTTCTGACTAATCTGGGAGCGGAAGTGGAGTATCTCTCACTGCTGCATAGTCCGGATGGACAACGTCCATATCCTCGTTCACCTGGTCTGGAACCGGAACAACTTCGCACTCCCTAATCAAAGTAATTGGCAACCAAGAGAACATTCTTTTCCTGACTTCAATCTCATCAGCTGCATCAGCCCAATAGTCCTCAATATTTGCCTTGTGTTTAAATTCTTCTGACAGTACCCATTTGATGTTATGATGTGGATCATAGTGCTGTTGGCTAGTGTGATATGAAAAGTGATAAAATTGAAGCTCACTTTCAGCCTCCTAGCTGCCTGTATTGAAGGACACACCTCATCCGAGTTGCCCATGACAATTGGGAATTCAATTCCTCCCTTCTTCTTTTTCTTCTGAATCTTATCATAGGCGAGCAATTGCCTAGATATCTCTAACATTAAAATTCTATCCGTTGGGTACTTAGGCAGCCTATATGGGTATGATGAAAAACCTTGCAGCCTTATGTAAAAAAACCTTGGAAACTGTATAAACCAGCACCCATACCTTTCAATCAATTCTTGGGCCTCCCTCGAGATTCTGTGATGCAGCCGCTCCTGAAGCAATCTCGTGATATGCATGGTGAAGGCATCGTTGACACGCTTGTAATGGGTAGTACTTGCCAGGTGCAACTGTGGACAAGCGTCATAGATTTTGAATTGGTGAGAGCCACAACCGACAGGTTCCTTGTAGGAAATTCCTCTATACTTTGTCATACGAGCCAACATATAAATGATGTAAGAGCTCATGTAAAATGTCTTCGTCCTTCTAAGGCTCAAGAGCTGCTCATGCAAATTATCACTGATCATCTCGGCCCAATTGACGTAGTCTTTTCCTTCCAGCACGAGGTTGATGTAGTAAAACATCCAAGGCTCGAAAATAAAGGACTGTGGGCAACCACCAACCCTGCTCAGCATCATGATGAGGTCACAGTATTCTTGCTTCAAGTCATCCGCTATGATTTGCTTTGGCAGCTTCGCACGAGAAGGCTTAGGAGTGCTCATCCAGTGAGTGTTAATTGTCTCCATGCATCTCTCGAATGCGGAAGCGTACATTCGCTTAGCTCGCTCTCTGGATTTGTAAACCATGTTTCTGTGCACCGGGATCCCGAAAGCTTCACCGATGGCCGAAGGAGTAAGATTGGCTAGCACTTGGCCATCTGGTGACATGATTGACCTGTGATCCTTCTCATAATAATTGGCGCACTCCATCATCAGCTCCGAACACTGAATGGCTGGTGGGAAACCAGCAGCTGCATATAATCCGCTTCGAACAATATTGTGCGAAGTAGTCGAAGGCGATGACTTCCAATCCCCAACATTCTGTTCTTGAAGGCCTCTAGGTTGACGGAGCCCAAGTTGGTGTCTGTCAGCTTGCCCAACTTCGAAATGAACTTTGATTCTGGCATGAATGTTTTGCTCAGTTCTTGATCACAGTCTGTCTGGATGCACCATTGTTATCTTTTTCAGTCGCCCTTGCCTCAGCCATCTGCAAACAATAAACATTCATTAGCAAATTAATTTATAAAATAAGATATTGTGTAGGGGCTACAGTCAAGTTCTAGAACATTTCCAATTCGCAAACCTCAGCTTCCTCTCTTGAACTTCAATACTTAGAAAAGGTTTCTAAGTAGACTCCAGTGACTTCACTACTTCAATCAGCAATCCTTTATCAGCAACTTGAACTTTGATAAATTTGGACTTCACACTTGGCAAGTGCGCACCTCACAAGCAACTTTGAATACTTCTTTAATCAACAAATTCGTACCTCTTAAACTCTTTGAAACTTCCCACCTCAAGGCGTCCCTCCTAGCACTGGCAACTTCAATCTTCAGCAACAAATCAAGCTCCAGCAATCAGCAAGTTCGCACCTCTTAAAGCTTCAGCAATATTCGAGCTTTTCAACACTTGCAGCCACTTTGAAATCCGAATTTCTCCACTTCAGATTTTGGAAACCAACTCAAGTCAAGTCGTCCATCTCAGCTTCTCCTCAGCAACACTTCAGCCTTAGCAAAAAAATTCGTACTCTTCAAGCTTCAGCAATGCTTAGTCCTTAGCAACTCTCTCAAAGCAAGTCAGCTGTGAACAAGAAGTGAGAAACTTCTTCATTTTATAGCCAAAAATCAAATTCTAGAAGGAGCCAATTATAGCCAGTACATTTAATTTCCACTACTCCACTTCAAGAATTCGAATTTCCCTCTCTGGTATTTCTGACACTTGTCCCAGAATCTTAATCTTCTAGAAGTTCAACCTTGACTGGCATCCTTGAATTTATTTTCGAAAAATTTAATTTAAATTCATCTTTTTAATTCACCAGCCGAAACTCTGTCACTTGAATTCGAATTTAACTTCTCATCAGCTCTGGAAAATTTATCATCGAAGAATTCAATCAAAATCATCTACGCAAACTCATTTCGAATTCATCATTCGGAGAAATTCATTTTGAAAACACATTTTATCCATCTTGCCTTAGAGAATTTTAAATTTTCCTTAGGAGAATTCACAATTTGAGCACTGATTAAATTCTTCACTGAGAAAGTGTTGGCGAAGTGCGGAAGACATGGAAATCCATCTATCATTGCAAATGTTCAGTACCCAGAAGAGAATTTTCTTCAGAACGTTTCGAATCCATGGGTACCCAACGAACGGGTTCATTTAATTTTTTAAAATTTTGAACCTTAGAAAATATTATTTCATCAAATTAAATCCATTCTTCGCCTGTGATCATACTGTGTTGCTCTCACTTGAGAAATTTTATCAATCCATATTGCATTGTCATTCATCTCTGACTTCATCCCTGAAAAATTTGCCAGTGTTCTAAGAAGAAAATTCATCACCTTGAGTTCTAGGCGTATTTTCTAAGGAAGAAAATATTTTTGCCTTAGAAAATTTTAAATCATCTTGCACTTTGAGAATTTGCCTTAGAAAATTTTTATTCGTTTGCCAGTGAGAAAAACATCTTCACTTAGAAAAATTTCCATGAGGGCGCTTAGCATATTTTATTTCTCACTCACCACTTTGTACTTTACTTCACACTTGAAAAATATTCATTTGAAGTTCCAACGCCTTAGCAATATTTTATTTTTTTATTTTTATCACTCAACATCTTAGGCGCATATTGTGTATGAAGGAGGATATTCATCTTGTGCTTAGAAGTCTTCACTTCCAACGCCTAGGCCACATCCACAAATCACTTTGCAATATTCTCTAACATATATCACCTTGGGCGCTCATCACTTAGAGGAAATTTGAAACCACGCCTAGCATTTATCTTCACCACCTCACACGCCTCAGAAAAAAATTCTCTAACACTTACCACCTTGAGCGCATTTAGGACTTGAAGAGGAATAACGCCTAGCATTCACCTTGCTTTCACCACGCCATGAAGTGTTTCACTCACCTTTCACCTCATTTACCACCTTATCTTCACTTTTACAACCTTAACTTGGGCGCATTTGAGCTAGGCAAGAGGATGACTCTTCAACTTCCATTTTTTTGTCTTTATTTGACCTCTTTTGGGCGCATTTAGGCATGTATGAGGGATAAGAAATGTTGACTTGTTGACTTGCTTCCATCTTGGGCGCATTTTCATGTAGGTGAAGGATAAGAATTGTTGACTTGTTTGACCCACTTCCCTCTTGGGCGCATTTTAGCCTTGATGGAGGATAAAGCTTATAACCACGCCTTGGAGTGACCTTTCACCTTCCTCATTTTCGTCTTGACATGCATGCTTTTGGGCGCATTTGGCCTATGGAGAAGGATGAATTTGTTTGACCACTTTGACCCTCTTGCAATTTGGGCGCATTTTACCCCTTGAGGAGGATGAGCGCATTCTGAGGGGTGAGGAGGACGAGTTCAATACTTAGAAAAAATTTCAACTTCCATGAGTTTCTCTTGGGCGCATTTTGCCATGGCTGCAGGATGGAGTCCAGACTTAGAAATTTTCTTCGTTTTCGCTAGCTTTCATGCCCTGCTATTTATAGTAAGCCTTCTGATTTTGCACCTCTAAAGCTCAGAACGACTTGAAATTTTGAACACTGTATCCTCATGACCCTGTTGTCCTATCGACACTGCCATTTTTAGTCAACCTGCTATTTTTAGCCCATTTCTGAAAGTGATTTACTATAAATAGTAACTGCTTGCTTCTGATAGCTCCACTGCTCCGATTAACTTGAAATTTGAATGAGGCGCTCCTCACCACGTGACCTGTCTGTCGACATCAACATCGCTGACTTATATTTTAGCCAATTTCAAATTGACTTACTATAAATAGTAAAGGAATAAAGACGACTTGAGGAGATTTTGCGGCAAATAGCACGAAGGATCGCGATGTGATGAACACGCGGTTTTAGTCCGACTTTTACCCGCTTCTTTTCGAGTCAGGATTTGGAAACCCCATTTGCTCTGAATCATTATCGAATGATCTGTTTTGCCTTCCACATTTCTGTTGCCGTGCGATCATGGTGGATGCGAATTCTTTGGGAAGCGGTGGGACACACCGCCGCAAAATAGTAAGTTCCTTATTAATTGATTATCTCGTTTGCATGTCACACCTATCGGGAAAGCTCGGCTTCCACGGGAATCATCAGACATGCAGAAACCGACATCTGAACCACAAAATAGCCTCAGGAAGGCGAACTCACGAAAAGTTAGTGTTTTCGCATGTTATCTTTGTCAGAGGTGCTGAAAACCGGAAGGAATATCCGGACATGCAAGAAAAACTGCATCTAAGTCACGGGAAATTGGTCGGGCGGGACTACTAAAAATAGTAAGTTAATGCGTTTTAAATCAATTTTGCCATCATGAACGACGCGATACTCGAATCTTTGTGTGGTATTTGGAATCTCAAAAATCTTTGTGATTGCTGTAATTTCACACTTACTAAAATAGTAAGTACCCGGAATTTGATGAAATCTTGCCGAGAACTTGTTGAAAGCACACTGACATCAATGTTAAGCCCTATTTTCAATTTATTCACTTTATTCGACCTCAGACTGACCAGGAAAGATGAAACCCTAATTTTCGGACTTGGCCAATTTTACGTAAGCTTCGAGCGGGCGCAATCCGGAGAGCGGGCAATCCGAGGAAAAGAGCGAAGAGAGAGAAGCCAAGCCAAAGACCCGGGAGATATAGACAAGAATGGGGAGTCCCCATCTTGAATGGGCGATGTGTGAAAAGTCACAACATCTTGTTGATGTTATTTTTAGTAGCCGCTGCTTAGCAGAATAAGGTATATGGCTGCCCTATTCTCTCTTGATCAAATCAATTACGCGCATTAAGATTGCCAAAGAGGATTGATCATTCAACTCAAGAGTTCTTCCGGTCGCGAATAGGCTCGATTGTTAACCGATGTGATTTGCTGGTATTTCAAGGGGACTTACGGAATTGTTCGGCAGCGGAGAAAGGAATTCAAATGCTCGAAAGATTTGTCTATGAAGTTCTTGTTTCCTGAACTAACTTGAAAGTACTGAATTTAAAATGCAGGGTTCAAAGAGCTCTAATTTACTCTAAGGCATGGACATGGCGATCAATTCTCACAAGCTTCAACCAAGCTCTGCTTTGCCTCGCTTCGAACAGCCTCCACAGAACTGGTGCAATCTTCAAAGGAGTAACTCGAGGTGTTCAGATCATAATTCAACGCAAAGACACCGTCACAACAACGCATACCAACGTGTGAATCATAAACGAAGTTAAGTACATGATATTCCAGTTGACCACACAAGGCGCATTCACCATCAGCGAACACACTAGTGGTATGGATAGACGAAGTTTGCTCAAATTGAAGACCACATTCCACAATTATCTTTGCTTGCATGAAATGAAACTTATTCTGCGCTGAAGTCACTACTTTTCGAATCAAAGGACAAAGAAACCTTTACAGCATACCCACAACAAAGATGAAGTTATCATCCGTGAAAATTCTTTTATTGGGAGAGTGTTCTGCAATTTCTTACAAAGTTTTAGGAAAAAACTTTCCTTCTTCAACTTCTCTATCAATCCTATACTAAGCTACTTTCTAATTTGTCTCTCTATTCATACTTCTGCTCTAATTCCTCACAGTCTCATGAATAATGGAAATGAAGGGGGACTCCCCCTTTTATAGCTGGCCAAGTCCAACGGACGGCTCAGATTACAATCGACTGGATGGCCCAGATTGTGCCACCTCAGCCCTAAACAAGATTCGCCCTTAAAACCGCCAAAAAGGAGAGTGGGGTAATAAATGAGCCATTAATGGCCACCATCCTCTAGAAGATTCCCGTTTGTAGACGCGTTCACACTGCTCTCAATCTTCTTCTTGACGTTCTTCAACTTTGAATTGCTTGGGTTTCCACTTTTTCATTTTGAAATTCCAAGACCACAGTCTCATTCTTCTGCTTGATGAAGATTTTCTTCTCGATGTTGTTCCTCAACTTAGAAGCACTTGAGGACGATCTTCTTCTCTCCATCTTGAGTTTTGAAAACTTTTCTTCTTTGTCGCTAAGTCTCAACACTTAGCCATTTTTCGCAACTTCCTTCCTTCGAGGTTGAAATGTAGTCTTGGAGTATTTGCTTCATCACTTAAGTCATCACCGCCTGACCTCGACCTTCCTCCTGCAAAACAAGCAAGGAGAAGAGTATTAGAACACATCATAATATAAATTCACCTTACTTACCGGATTTTCATGCTCTAACTTCCAAGGGTTCATTGTCTTCACTAGCCAATTTTGTGTTCAAATTCTTCTTGCCTTAGCCAATTTTCCAACCCATCTTGTACTCTGCTTGGCGCACTTCACTCTAACATTTCATCTAACTCAGGCTCGAGGAAAAATGCTTTCATCAGGAATTTGATCAAAAGTTATCTAGGCGATTACCTTCAAATTCATCAGCCACAACACTTTATTTCAACGACACACTTATTCCTTGCCTTAGAAATTTTTTAGATTTTCCTTAGGAAAATTTCACAATTCAAATGCCGATTAAAAATGTTCACCTTGAAGGCCTCGACAAAGTGTGGAAGACTTTAAAATCCATTCCTCATCGCAGACGTCCAATACCCAGAAGAAAATTTTCTTTAGAACGCGTCGAATCCATGGGTACACAACGAACGGGTTCATTTAATTTTTTTTTGAATTTTGGACCTTAGAAAAATAATTTTCATCAAATTTAATCCATTTCTTCAACTCTAGGCGCATTTCCCTGCTCAACTTTGAAAAAAAAATTTATTGACCCTGTGCAGCTGGCATCCTCCGACTTCATCTTCGACAATTTTGCTCACATGTTGAGAAATTTCACCACCTCAGAGTCTAGGCGCATTTTCTAGAGGAAGAAAATATTTTGCCTTAGAGAAATTTCAGATCACCTTGTATTTTGAAAATTTGCCTTAGAAATTTTATTTTTTTATCCAACTGAATCAACTTTGCCTGTGAGAAAAAAAATAAAAAAAATCATCAACTTCATCCATCTTAGAAGAGTTTCTTTCAAAACACATCACGCCCAACATGCTTTATTTTATTCATCACTTTGTATTTTATTCTCCATAAAATTTCCAACGCCTAGCATATTATTTTTATTCATATCACCTTGCACTTGGCGTATTTATCTTGTCATGAAGGATGTCTTAAATTTCAACGCCTTAGGATATTTTATCTTTACCAACTTCAAGATGGGCGCATTTTTGATGTTATGGAGAACATAATTTTCAACGCCTAGCATTATCCACCTTACTCCTTACTTGGTGCCTTTAGTACTT
>VDFB02024155.1:0-13765 GCA_007258455.2 Sequoia sempervirens
AGGATGTGAAATAACATCTGATTTATTGCCAGCAGAGGTTTTCTCATTCAGAGTAAACTACAGAGCTTCAGAGATTGTTGATTATCAGCGATTCTTCAGTGATTTGTATCCAGAGTGTTTCCAATCATCTCAGGCGCCTATTTCAGAGATTGTAAAGATTCATCAAAGGGCGTACCTTTTGTTGTGAATTAATTATTTGTTGTACCAGGGCCGTACTGTTTTGTACAGGCCGTACTAATCATAAAAGGGCATATTCACAGAAGGGAGCCAAACGTCTACATTAAGGTCATTCTTACTCAACAGTTAGAGGCGCCTTGAAAGTTGTGACCATTCCAGAGCACCAGAAGGAGGGAGAAGAAACTTATGGTTTCATCCGTACCAATTTATTTGCTGTTTCCAGTTAGTACAGCAGGCCGTACTGTTTCAGCAAAAGCCGTACCATCATTGGGAAAGTCTTTAGTCTCCTGAGATCCTTTCAGTAGAGGCATTTAGGGAATATCTATTGGACTAAGGCGCATATTTTCATCTGGTTGGGAGATCCACAAACTAGCTGTACCATTTAGTAAACATTTGCTGCTGATATCTGGGCCGTACTGCACAGTACCAGGCCGTACCAATCCTTTGGAAGGCGTGTTCTAGTTCTAGGGAAAAACGCCTAGCTTTCAGGCTATCATCCTTGATCAAAGTTGGCGCCAGGATACTGGGAAGCAGTTGTGATTGTTTCAGAAGGGAGAGGAGCATTATTTGACTCAGCCGTACAAATCTGTACTTCTCTTGCAGCAAATACCAGGTTTTTAAAATACTGAAAATTCATTGTTTCCTTCATTGCATGTATCTGGGTATTCTTGTAATCAGTAAGAACGATCAAATAGAGATACTGGCATTGTTATTCATTCATTTCCAGAGCTTATTAAATTTTATTGAATTTATTTCATATTATTGCAAAAGTCGTACCTTTTTATTTATTGCATCAAAAACGCAAAAATTGCAAAAAAATAAACCCCTTGAGCTTTAAAATCAGTGGTAGCGATTAATATAGGAAACTGGGTTTCTACACCATCGAAATTATGAATTCGCTTTATTTGATCCCCTCCAAGAAATCTTCAATAACGAAACCGCAATGTGGAAATATCTTCAAGGATCTTAGCTAGAAACCTGATGAGAGAAACCACTATCTCTCTTTACTAATTACAAGATCAACTAAATGATATATCTTCGACGTAAAGAATGCTTATCTCTTTAAATGTCCGATGGATTCAAATCTTCTGGTTCCACCGATAAGATATATGCTACTCTTGCTGCAGTCTGACCCCTCAGCTACGGCTTGAACTTGCGGGGCCATGACAAGTGAAATTCCCTAGAATCCTTCTATGGGGAGATCTCATCCACATCCACAAATGAAGCATGTTGATCAGGCTTGGCTGGGCAATCTTTTGCATAGTGACCAAACTTGTCACAATGAAAACATTGGACTTTAGAAAGGTCCCACTTCTTCTTGAATGTGAATTTCCATCAATCCTTATCTCTTTTTTCTATCTTTAAATATCTACTTCTCTTTCCCCTTTTCTTCTTAGAAGTTAGTGGAAAAAGAACAAGATATCTTCATTTGCTTGACTTCAACCAAGCCTCTGTAGCCAGCCTGGCTCACCTCTTGAATCAGGTGCCCTCAATGATCAAACTTGAAGTTTCGATCTCGGCGCTAATTCATGAATATAAGACTCCCAGATGAAGGAAGACCATTGTAAAGGCCAACATGGTCAATCCTTGGCATCATAAAATAATAAGAGAGTTGATCTCTCAATTCGGAAATCTTAATGAAGCGATGATAGATTCTCCTTCTGCCATCTTAACATGATGAAGTTGTTTCTTTAATGCAAGTGCCCGACTTGTGTTGTTGATTTCGTACATTTCCTCCAAAGTTTTAAACATCTCTCTTGCCGTCTTCAACTTGGAGACAATAGGAATGATATGATCCTTCACGGAATCAACTAACATCTTCTTCGCCTTGATATCTTTCTTCTTCCACTATACCTTCTCTTCCTCATCAGTAGGTTCGGGGACTTTGCTCTCCACAAACTCGACCAATTCACTTTCTTCCAAGGTGAGCATAATTTTGAATCTCCAAGATGTGAAATTAGATACTCCCTTAGGTCTATCCTCAAGCTTAAGACCGATCACCATCTTGACAAAGAGATAGAAGTAAACAACGATGAGAAAGAGAGTAAAGAGTATCGCTATAATAACAATCTGATCAAGATCTTCTTCAAACCCGCTCTGATACCATGTTAGTTTTATGATCAAATGTAATGCACAGAAAATTAATTCAAAATCAGACACAATAACACAGCAAATACCCTGGGAAAACCCTCCTCTTGAGGGAGAAAAACCCAGCAACAATTATAACTCTTATATATATGAGTAATGGCAACAAGTTACATTACAAAAAAGCCACACACAAGGCCAAAGATCAACATCAGCAATGGTTGTAACACAAACTAGTATTCCGATCTTCAATTCGCACTTGAATAAACTCACAATCTGCTCCTATGTGAATTCGCACTATTCTTCTTGAAGAGCTCGCACTTAATGGAGAAGGAGATCGAACTTGCTGGATGTACAAATGAGAGGAAATGACCTCATATAAATACATTGCTAGATAGGTCGCACCCTTTCAATAAACTAGGTCGGCCACCAAGAAATAAATACAAATAATAATGATGAATTACAATGAAGGTCGGCCAAGGAAGAATGATGCAAGGAAGTCGTCCAAAAATAATGTTGCCATTTACACATATAAATAATTTATATCTTCAATTGGGGCTGGAAGAATTGAGCCTGAAGCTGCTAACATCAACAAATGGAAGGATTGGTTACTAAGCATCTTTTAAAGATAAAGGATATTTTAAATTGTCTCATTAATGTAGGTGAGAGTTGAGAACTTGAGACTATTGTTGTTAAATATACCATCTCCATAACCATTAATAGTTTGCCAAATTTGTTTGAGAATTTCAAGACCATGCTCATTTTAAGTGGAAAATTGCCAACCTTGAAGTTTAATGATTTAGAGGCTCTACTGTTACAACATGAAAAAATGCTTAATGGGCATGAAGTAGAATCAACAAATGCTTTTACTTCTAATTTTGAGGGCAAGAGGCTGCAAAGGAAAAGGCATCTTGTTGTGGATAATGGTGAATAGAAAAGAGGAAATGTTTCCTATAATTGTAATCATCTTGGTCATTTTGGGCACCAATGCTCTACGAAAAAGAAATATATGAACGAAGGTAAACAAGGAGGTTTGATGGTTGATGCAGATATTGAAGATGTTGAACTTCACAAACTAGTTTCAGCAAATATTTTTAACTATATAAAAAATGATGATGTCTGGAAAACTGATTCAGGTGCTACTTGTCACATGATTGATGGTATTGATAACTTGATACATGTAACAAAGCAATGAAGTGATTCTATTACAATGGGAGATGATTCACAACTATATGTTGAAGGAGTTGTTAGAGATCCTCTTGATGTTCCAACTCAAAGGAAAACATGTATAGATAATGTTTTACTTGTTCCGAGACTAAAGAAATATCTTATCTCGTTCAGCCAAATCATTGTGAAAAACATGGTCATTTTTTAATAGGGAACTTGTAAGGTGTTTGATAGTAAGGGAAAATTAGCATGTGATGGACCTGTGAAAGGAGAACTATTTTAGTTAAAGACAAACTCCTTAAAGCATTGGTTTCAAGCGTTGCTTTGAGAAATCAGTTGTGGCATTAAAGGCTTGGCCATATTAACCATAGACCATCGGATGAGATGTTCAATTAGAATATAGTATATAGTCTTCCATCCATCACTACAAAGAATTTTTTGTGAAGCCTAAGTTATGGGAAATAACATAGAGAAAAGTTTGATTATTGAAAAGCCTGGAGGGGCTCCATGAAGTTGGAGTTAGTTCATTCTTATTTTTGTGGACCAATGCAAACAATCTCTATAAGAAAAGCTCAATATTTCATGACATTCATTCACTTGAAAGGTATGGGTTTACTTTTTAAAGAACAAGGCTGAAGCATATGATGTTTTTGATGAGTTTGTACAACAAGTCAAGAATGAATAAATAAATAAAATTCAAAAATTGAGACCAAATAATGGGAAAGATTAAACCTCAAAGAATTTTGTCAACTTTTGCAAAGAAAAGGGAATCAAGAGGCAACTATTAGCTCCATATACTCCATAGAAAAATGGAGAACGTAATGTTCCTTTCTTGCTCTTGAGCAGTGGGATTGTCCATTAGCCTATTCTAGAGTTCCCGTAGGCCAGTTGGAGTTGATTAGGAGACTCAATGGCCAGCATTGGGCTCAATGTTGGTTTCGGCAGGACTTTCTATTTATAGTAGTGGCCAGTTTGCAGTGCTTACTATTCATAATAAGCCACTAGGCATCTCAGTGATCTTCATTTTGTGTTAGTTGGTGTTTGGTGAGTACTTACTATTTTTAGCAGTTGCTATTTATAGGAATTCTATTTCAGGAAACTGGTCTCAGGTCCATAATGTTTCAGCTATTGGCAACACAAGGGCAAACAACTAAAAGGGGGTGAGGTGGGGGCGGGGAAGGGGTGTGAATCAGTTGTCATAGAAATTTAAACTTATTAACCTTATTCTCAGATCTGATAAATAAACATGAAAGCATAAATCATCACCACATCAGAAATACACATAACACCAAGATTTTTTACGTGGAAACCCTGTTAGGGGAAAAACCACGGTGGAGGTCAATCCACAAGATTATACCCTGTTAAAAGTATAAAGAAATATAAATGGGGAATGCACATGCATTCAGGCACACTGCTTAGAGCTCACTACTCAAATACAACAAGGCTTATTGCCCAAAGGAAGACATTGTCTTACAGAAACATTCGGATTACATCCGCAAGATTTTGAACTGAGAAAATAGCATCTGCTAATGCCTGATTACAGTTCCGATTAAGCACATGAACTCTTCTTCACACTCTGCTTCTGCCTTCGAATGATTAGGACATTATTCGCACATCTCATGCCTTCAAATGGAATAAACAATCGCTTATATATATCCGCAATTAGAGAATAACATCATCTACATGTCGGCCTCAATAAAATATAAAATGTGTACAAACTATCAGCCCAAATCAATAAACAATTATTAATTCGAATCAACCAACGTTGGCCACAACATAGTGAAGACCCAAAACAAAATCCTCGAACACGAACAACCTTCAAAAATATGCCTCAAAGATCCACAACACGCTACAATCACCCTATCGGCCATGAACATGAAAAACATGAACACGTAAGAGAAAATCACCAATCATGAGCACAATGATCAATGTGGACATGCAACACAGATAGAGCATGATCTAGAAACATCCACGAGCATCATGAATCACCACAGAAGCATTCGCAACAACTCAAATTACTAGAATCACATTATCTTTTTTTAGGAACACCAACTAAAGCAACGGAATAACTGTCAGAACATAGATACTCATAACTTGATCAAATCTTCATGCGGATCTTTGAAGCTTAACATGGATAAACTAGATATACTCGACAACAAACCCTTTAATCCACAATCTCTGATCATCAACATACTGAGCTCGCCAACAGACTGAACTTCACTTCACCACTGACAACCTGCAACTTATTTTATTACAATTTTCTCAATATCCTCAACATATACAGCATCTAATGACATTAATGCCAATAGTGTTGACATCAATGACAACCACATATCAACAACATCCAACATCAACAATGTTATTCCTAAGGTGGCGTTGGAGAGCCTAAGTTTGGATTATTTAATATTTGTTTTTTATCAATCACTCAAGTTATTTTTATAAAACAACTTTATAACTTAAGTGAAGGGGTAGGTGGTCATCGGAAAAGTACCTTGGTGCCTAATGTGATAACGTTGTTTTATAAGGCAACAAAAGCAAAATAGTTTCCTTATGAGCATGGACGCCCAAGGGAGGAATAAGATGTTTTAATTTATTAAATTTTATAAGGCTCATAAGGGGGGTGTTGGATTTTGGGAGGGAAAAGCATTTCAAACCCTAAAGTTTCTCTAATTTCCCTCTCACTCTCTATAAAACTTCATTTTGGCTCTCATTTGGTTATCTTCTTTTTGGAAAATTAGCAAAATGCTACTGGAATGACTCCAGAGTACTTGTGCTACCTATTGAGGACGGTAACCCTCGCTGTATTGAGCTGGTTTCGGTGGTGAGAAATCCACCCTAGCCAATTTTGAGTGGTTCCATCTAGGGATCACACAGTGCTTCAACAGAGTTCTGATTTTTAGGGTTCTGAGAGGTAAAAAATGAAGATTTTTGTGGTATTTTGATTTGGGTTTGTTGGTAGGAGTATGTTTTGGAGTTTGCTTCATTTTGGAGGTGTTTAGTAGACATTTTGGTGTGCTTTCTGTGGTTTGAAATGCAATATCAGAAGTTCTGGAAACTCTGATTTTTCCAGTGGCTGAAGGACAAAACGATTCGTAGCTCCAACAGGGTCTGACACGTCATTCTAGGTATTGGAGCATTGGACTGCTCATTTCTTGGCACCATATTTCAAGCTATCATTCAAGGTTTTTGGTGGAGTATTGATTTTTGAAACAAAATCGCCCTCAAGAGGGGCCGTACCATTTCAAGGCATCATTGGTTGAGGTTGTTGTTGTATAACCTCTTCCACATCAATCCATTTTCAGTGCTCAGTGGCTGTTTGAAGGCATAGAAAACCTAAGGGACTCTCGGCACATCATTATTGAGCAATTTGGAGGAGGTCGAAGCTTTATTGCTGCTGTCGTAACACCTTTCCAGGTCTGGGCTTCGAGGGAGTTACCGGGGCATCCCCTCCATCCCCGTCCGGTTCGAAGGGCGTCCGGAGAGGCTCCCAGAGGAGACGGCTGGGCCAGCGAGACCCGTCCCGCGCAGAAAAACTTCAGAAGCGTCGGGGCGAGGGCCGGATGAAGCCAAATAAAGGCCATTAGTCCGGGGATGGAAGGGGGCGGCAGTCCCTCAACATGCCGTCGAGACGGCAGTAGTCCCCCTCACTAATATAATTTTTCAAAAAAAATTGTCTATTTAATTTTAAAATTAAATGGGTGTGGAAGTTTGTGTGGTTTAGGAGGTCTCCTTGGGCTTGGTGTGAGGCTCCGCCTGACCCGCCATATCATGACGAGGCAGGCGCTGCCGAAGACCCACCCAGCGCCCCTCGGTGACCCGGCCAGGCGCCCCAGACGGCCCGCAGAGCTGCCCCTCGCGACCCAGGCGTGCCCCAATGAGACCCCTGGTATTTGCCCTTGATCCCCATGAGAGACCCCGCGGCCTTGACCTGACGTGCTATGGAGCCCCCGCGAGGCTGCTTCCCAAGAGCTACAGCGAGGGGCACTACCCCTCAATCTTGTTGGGGTGTTTCCCCCAAAACCTCATTAAAACTATAGGTCTAAGCATGTTATAGGCCAATGATGAATCATGATCATTAAACCTACAAAATACATATCCCCCGTTGCAAATCTTTGCATCTTTTGTAGTCAAAGCCATAATCAAGGATTATCTTGTTCCATACATTAGACATACAATATTGTATTTTGATTTTCATAACAAACTTTTAAACTATATGGCAGCAATGTAGCCTTTGGGCATTTTGATATAAGTTTATAAATTATAACTAGGAGGTTGTTTTATGATTTGTGTAACTGTATGTTAATTTTGAATGCGTATTGACTATTGACTTTGAGTATTGGCATAATGTTGAACACCAATGTTATATGTTAATGTTCTATAATGTGTATCATGCATGCCTTATTCATGTTATCTGTTAAATATTTAAAATTTCCCTATATTTTTTAAATTTTCCCTATATTTTTATATAGCCGTCCCCTGCCGTCCCTAATTTTGGCCTCAAAAATCGGAAACTTGGGGACTCGTCCCGCCGTCCCCTGCCGTCCCCGTCCCGGAAACTTGGGGTAACCTTGCTGAAACTTCTTACATCAGGTCTGATAGCACATTGTAATTATTCTAATTTCATTCTGAAACTATTGCTTTCAATATGTTGAAATCTGTTATGAATGGCATTGTTATCTTCTAGTTCCTCTCTTTATTTGCAATATTTTGTATGACATACTCTAAGTTACCAGTTCGGGTTCGAGGACGGGTGCGGGTATGAGAACCCAGTACGTGGGTACGTGCAAATTTTTTTTAGGGGTTTGGGTACGTGTGTGTGTATATATATATATACATACAAAAAAATAAGAGAAATCTACAGAATTGTAAAACTAAATCATTTCATAGTATGATACAGTGATACTTGATCATTGATCAATGCCAAATGCCAAAGATAAATATTAGATGCCAATTGATAGTTGAAAAATATTCAAATAAGGCATATCAATGATATCATATACGTCTATGTTCATGATTCCAATGGAAATCATCACAATTACTGAATTACAAAATGTAGTTCATGAAACATGATTCAATGTTCATTGTTCAAGTGTTCATCAATCATCAAAAGGATTATCAAAAAAATCATTGACTTGGATTTTCAGCGGCTTCAACTTCAAGATCATCATCATTTGAACCCAAAGCAGATCTAGCACCATGTGGTATGTCATCATTATCATCCACATCATCCATAGTGGCTCTAGCAAGATCCTAAATGGTTGCATCCAAGTCAGCAGACTCGGGTGCTACATCCCAAAGCTTCGCTGCCCCCTACTTGTATTGAGGATCCTTACGTGACAGAAGACGCAAATTGGAATGAATATACACCAAGTCTTCAACTCTTTTTGCAGCCAACCGGTTGCAACTATGAGTGGACAAGATACTCCAATTGATTTCCTTGGCAAAAGTACAGCTTGGAGAAAACCAACAAAATTAAAATAAAAATGCAAGATAAATTGAAGAATGTTAAGTGTTAAATTCTACAATACAAGTGGTAAAAAAAAAAAAAAACAACTTGTGAGAGGATCTTGATTGCAAGAGGTTGGAGGTACATATAATCTTGACCATGGAGATACCACCATGTAATAGCATCCATTTTGTGGTGGTCGACATGAAGGGGGTGATTTTCTAAGATAAACAAATGGGGTCTTTCATAACTTGCCAGCCTGCGCCGGATCATGAAGATTCTATAAATCTCCCTCCTTATATCCGTACTAACCTTCAGGAATCTCTATATGGCGGTATTCTTCTACTGGGATAAGTACTTGAACGGTATAATTTTCGGGAATGGGGCTTTCTCTGCAAAGGAGGTATTAGTGTTGTCGTCTTGTGTAGCGATGAGAAACGATTGCTTCCTTTATTAAAGGTCTCTTGGAATCATTCTCTCACAGTATTTCTTTTTATTTTTCTCCAACACCATGTATCATAAGACATCCCCAAGCATGGTTCGTTGTGCTCGACAAGGCAGACATGAACATACTGATGATTGGTGAAATCCAATACATAATTCTACACCGTCCACCAATGCAGGTGTCCAGATCGATTCCTTGACCTTTTAAAGGCCCTCTCACGTTGATTCTTCATATACCCATTGGTTGCGCCAATAACATTGACTCAATGTATCTTTCTGCAAAGCGTCTCCGAACAAGTGTGTGAGATGCAAACCGGGTCTCAACAACCTAAGAACATGTTAATAGTAAGTTAATAACACGTTTAAAATATGTAAATAATGCAAAAAAATATTTTATTCAATTATGTAAAACATGACATAAATGAAACTAAATAAATTAAATTTACCTTCAACAATTCCAATCTTGAAAAAGTTCTGAAAATTGCTTGTGACATATGGTGGTTTGTCACAAACATCTGGATCTCCTCGGCCTCCTGGTATATTTCTTTCACCCACTCTATTTGGTTGCCAATTTCTTGCATCACCAAATTGAGGGAGTGTACGGTGCACAATGTCCAAAAGATGTGCTCATATCTAGCCTCTACCAAAGCACCTGCAACCCTGCAAACTTTTGCATTGTCCGTAATTAATTGGACAACATTTTCATTACCCACCATCTCTATGGAGTCAATGAGAATCCAGGAAATAAACTCTGCATCTTTTACTTCCCCTTCACAGTCAACCGCCCTCAAAAACATTGCCCCTTTGGGGGACACTGCAATAACATTGATCAATGGACGGTTTTTGCAATCTTTCCATCCATCAGAAACAATAGATACACCTATTTCAATCCAGGAATCTCTAATTGGTTTTAGTTGGGCCTCTATAGATTTCTTATCTTTTTGCAATAAGGTGGTACGCACCTTTTCATACCCAGGACTTGTGAAAACAAGAGGTGCACTATTTATTGCTGACACCATGTCCCGCGAATATGGTGATCTCACCAAGTTGAATGGAAGACCATTGGCATAGAGGTAACGTGCAATTTTTTCTTCAGCAATATCTCTTGCCTCCATTTTAAATGCCTTCTCCAATGGACCTCTCTTGCGGATGGTGATTTGTGGTTCTTCATCTTCCTCTTCCATAGAGGGCATAGACAAGAAGGGATGTCTGGAGGCCCTAACTGTCTGAGTGGGTAATGTCGTTTTTTTCTTTCTGGAACTATAACCACTTTGTTTTCCTTTTGCAACCAATTTGTCAGCATCTTCTTGTTCTTTTATAAATCCTACTATTTGTACAACAGACAACCCCTTCTTATCTGGGCCCTCACACATATTAATCCCTTTACCACCAGGGCCCATAAAATGAAGTTTCACTCGGTAATAGGAGCTATTATATTGTGCATTGCAAAAATTACACTTCCAAACAAACCCCCCACCTCTAGGAAGTTGTGAAATTCTTGCGGTATGTCTCCATAAAGGAGATCCTTTCTCAATTTTGAATTTTTGACTTCCCTCCCCACCCACTGAACTTTGACTACTCGCCATTGTTGCAATCTATAAAAAAAAATGAAAAAAAACATACTTGAAAAACTTTTTCACGAACTAAAAAAATTCATCAAAAGACTAAAGAATAGGGTTTAAATGCATACCTTAAACACTTAAATCTCCTTTGTTGAAGCTATTTGGCACTCCACAATTGATCTCCTTCGAATACAATCACCTCCCTTAAAAATGTCAAGATGGAGAGAAAATATGGTGGAAACAAAATGAGAAATTAAAAATGAAATGTTTGAGTGTTTAAAGGCCTCATATTGGGGTTTTTTAGGGTTAGGGAAAAAATAATAATAAAAAAAATGTATTTTATTAAACTTTGGGCCCACTTTTTTCGTCCTGGGCCATGGGTTCTCTCGGGTTTGCCCGGGCACGCGTACCATTTGCCTAGGTTCGCACTGGGTGTGCACAGGGTGCACACCCAGCACTGTGGGTTCGCCCGGGTGCGCGGGTGTGCACACCCAAGCGAACCCACAGTGTTGGGCGCACACCCTGTGCACACCCAACACATACCCATAGGCAAACCCGAACCGGGTTCGAGGCCTATGGGTACGAACCCTGCAACATAGGATATACTCCTTGAAAGAATTGAAAACATACACAAACACATCAACAAACAAACCAACAGCAAACAATGGTTTTCAAAAAAAAAAATTGGGGGTGTATGTTACAGAGTAACTGAAAGAATGAACACGATACTTAAAAAAGAAGCTAAATCAATGATCAAAGGTTTTAACCTTGGAGATAAATTATGGAGAGTAGTTGATATAGAGGCTTATTTGATCAATCTAAGTTTGACTAAAAGCTTGGAAAGCATGTCCTCAAAAGAAGCATGGTTAAGCATTTGAAAATCCTTGGTAGTATTGTCTATATATACATTCCAAAAGACGAGAAGGAAATTCAATAGTAAGAGTAGAAAATGCATCCTTGTTGGATATGATGAATCTAGGAAAGCCTATTGATATGATCCCAAGGTGAACAAGCTTCACATCTCTAGAGATGTCATTTTCAAGGAAGAGTGTCACCTTCCAAGTGTTGAGTGTCACCTTCCAAGTGTTCGCCATGTTGATTTTCCAAAAGAGAAAGATGTTAATGATGCATCATCATACTCCCCCAAAAAGGTTGATCCAAAACTAGAAAGCACTCTTGAATCAGTTGAAGAAAAAGATAGTCTTGATGAGCCAAATTCAAGCTCATTATCCACTCCACAATCTAGTCTTCCTCAAAGGAAATAAAAAAAATCAAGGAGAACACCCATCAAATTACAAGATTATGAGGTCACTTATTTATTGATGACAATTGTTCTAAGTGGTCATGAACTAGGCACTTTTGAGGAAGCAATAAAAGAATAAAGTGGCAAGGTGATATGAATCTTGAGATGGATTCAATTTGTTAAAACTAGACATTAGAGTTGGTACTTTACCATTGATTCTAAATGTGTATTCAAATCCAAGTTCAAATTTGATGGCTCAATTTACAAGCACAAAAAAACACTTATAGCTAAAGGCTATAGACATCATCAAGGCATGTTGAAGATATCCAAAAATCCAATGATCCATGCTTGTAAAAGTATATTGAAATACACCATCTCATTGTTTTGTGTGATCACATAAGATTAATGGGGGAGTGTTGGAAATATAAACTCCATTTCATTACAATCTCTAACTACATGTTATGTAGAGACACATTGGTCTATATATTTGGCCTGTTTAAAAGATCTTTGGATGTCTAATTGATGCATAGAGAAATCTATTCAAAGCTCTCCAATTTCAACATTTTGGAACCCAAAAACTCACACACACTAAAAGGCATTTTGAGTTCCATTAATGAATTCACATGAATATTATTAAAAAACAGTGTTACCCCGAGTTTTTAGGACGAGGACAACAAGGGATGGCAGGATGGATCCCCAAGTCCCCAATTTTTCAAGCCAATTTTGGGGATGGCTAAGAGATGACAAAGGGGATGACTATAAAATATAGGGAAAATTTAAACTATATAGGGAAATTTTAAATATTCATATGAAAATATGGATAAAGCATGCATATATACATTATAGAACCTTAACATACAACACTTGTGTTTAGAATTCATTGTCAATACTCAATATGCATTCAAAATTCAGAATTCATTGTCAATATGCATGTGGTATTAAAAAAATAACATACAAGTTATAAACTTATAACAAAATGCCCAAAGGCTATGCTGCTGCCATATAGTTTTACTTTCAATTATGATATGAAAATCAAAATACAAAAAAACAAACTACACTGCTGCCCCTAATATGCATCTCCCAACATTGCATCAAAATCAAAGTCCTCCTCTAAGTCACTGCCATTGTGATGGTCCACCTCATCCAACGGAATCCCAACCAATCCCTCTGGTGTCTCCTCCTCATCAACCTAGGCCACGTCTTCGGGATCAATATCCCACCGTAAAGTTGGAGTTTGCTGATACTCTGGAGTCTAACTGTAACATACTACATCTAACAACTAATATAAATACAACTTTTAATTCAAATATAAACTTGCATTAACTGAAAAAGCATGAATAAACTGATACAGATCAGCAATATTTTTTTTTGAAAAGAGAGAACATGATCTTTAAGCTGATTCAATTTGAAATGCACAAAAGATAATTGAAAGAAAAATTATTAAAGTAGTGCAAACTCCATGTAATCAAGTCGTGCATGCAACATATCAGTTTGGTTTTACATTTACACACAGAAGACAAAGAAAAAGAGACACTACAGACTTAAGAAGAAGACATGCCTGTGTATAGACGTGACACAATAATTGGGTGACCCCTGCTCTTTTCCTCAGCTTGCCGCACTGGTCACCTTGACTATTACACT
>VDFB02024156.1:0-21439 GCA_007258455.2 Sequoia sempervirens
CTGAATTGGATTGATAACAAAGGGCATGTGGTGAAGAGCCCTGTTGTGGCCCTTTTTGATTAAGAAAGATCCATGCACCTTTACAATAAAATCCATAGAAGCTCCGATTGGGTGTTCGATTTTCTTGTCAATCACATGTTTTAGCTTCTTTGGTACACACAAAAAAAAAAATCTCTTCATTTTTTGAGCTTTATTATTTGCCATGAATGTAAGACTGTCTTTCAATTTGATCATAATAGTGCTGGCTAGTAAGAAGTTCAGAGAGCAATTTTTGGTTGTTACTTTAGAATTTTAAGTTGAGGATAATAATATCAGTTTTTTTTTTAATAGTTTTTAGATTTGATTATGTAAATAATTTTTTATCAATGTTTCCGATCATATTCTATAATCTACCATCAGAATGAGTTGGTCAAAGAAGAGAAGGTAGAGACATGGATTAAAAAATTGTTTATATAGTCAAATCTAAAAACTATCCAACTAAGCTATCATGGATTATGAAATTTCATGCTTTCAATATATCAGTTTTTTAAGGTTTTATACATTAATGATATGATAATCTATTATATTGTTCATTTTTTAATAATATTGGTTCAGGTTATAAAAATTAAGTTATGTAACAAAAATAGAATGTTGAAAAGACAATAGAAGGTTGAGAGCATTCTTGTTTTGAAGGTTGGAGGTTAAAAGAAGATTGATCCCAACACAAAAAGTTAAAAGAAATAAAGGATTTCAAGAAAGTTCTAGGTTGGTTTTTGAAACTTTACAATACTATCTACTATAATGTATTATGGATGATATTAAGGCAATTGTATCCCAACACAAAAAGTTGAAAGTTATGGAATCAACAAAAAGGTAGTAAATAATTGATCTTGAGTTTCGCAGTGCAACCTCCATTTTTGTAGCAATCTTAATGATTCAAACTTTGAGATTTGAAATACAAGTGTGTATTCTTCATCATTGTTGTTCTTGCAAAACTAAGTTCAATATATCTTTCAAGAGAAAATAGACCAAAAACATTTAACTTTAAACACAAAATTGTTGTGATAATTTAGATATCTACTCAATTGAATTCCTAATTATTTTTTTGAATGTCTACATATAATCTATAATCCTTAAATATATATTTTTTATTTTTTAAATAAAAATAAAATTTCACAACCACTGAATAAACATAACTTTCAAAATCAAATTAAACTATAACTAATTATAATTTAAAATTATTTATTATTAATTTGAAACAAACTGAAATATACCTTAAATTGAACCTCTCATCATTTAAGTCGCTTGAGAAAGTTGAATTTGGATATTGGTGTGTACTTTGGGTAAGTGTATTTTTAGTGGAGTAAGAGATTCGAATTCAGGCTAATTAAAAATATGGATGTTCCATGTGAAGAGGACAAATAGGACCCCACAAGTCATTAAAGGGATGTGATTTGGGGCCTTTTCAAAATAAAATAAAAAGTCCACGGGAAGAAGCTGCGAACCAAGTTTTTCAACTACGTAAATGTGACCTTTGTGGTGGGGAAATTTTTACATTCGAATGGTGATTAATATGCAGAATTCATTTATTTGGGATTTGTGGTATTGGTTGATTTCAGGGAAAAATTGTAGTGTAATGTATGATGATCTATCAAGATGGTTGTTGTGTAATTATTTGTTGTATCTTATATATAAATATATATCTGTTAAAGAAAAGTATTCATAAGATTATCTATTGATTATTATAAAATATTAGTAAAGATATCTTAAATATATCTATTTAAAAATGTTGAAAGATATCAATTTTGAATTATTATATTTATTTAAGAGTTAATATTTTTTTAGACTATAGGAATCGGGTAGCCCTCCTATAAATTGCAGTGTCCCTAGTAAAAAAAAATTCACATGACCGGTGACGTTGGTGCAACACGCTCTTCGATACTATAGGGATGGGTGGAGACTAGATCTCATGACCCTTTTCTTGCAACAAGATGCTTTAGCCAATCAAGCTAGGCCCCCCACCCCAAGAGCTTTTTTTGTTTTAGATACTAAAGAGCTATTTTATTTTACTTTATTTTTATTTGAGAAGCTATTTTTATTTACTTGAGTTATTTTATATTTTTAGTTTTTTTCTAAAATATATGTTAGTTTTTGTTACATGATCACACTATTACACTTTATCACTTGTTGTCACTATAGTTACACCTCTCTAAGTAATTAAATATTTTACATTTATGTTCCTTGAGAGGAGGCCAATCTTAATAGAATAGTTATGTCTATAGATGAGAAGTAAACATTCTTTCTAAACTAAAAAAATATATAAATTACATATATTAAAATTATGAAGGCCAATCAATATTAACCAAATTTTGGCCCTACTATTGTAACCTTTATTCACCACACCATGTTGTATTCACACCATCTTACTCATCCTCCTCTATTATTGCAAAAGACCAATCAAAGGTAGTAATGAGGTTATGTCTCTAATGTATTTTAGGAAGTTAAAACTTGGTATAGACCTATGTATACAAATATCCTCAAGGAGTCCACCAATAGGCATAATGAAGGGGACTTGAGGACTAGCAATAATGCCATTATACATTTGCTAGGAAATATTCTATGGAAGGAACAATAACCCTAGAACCATCAATCCAAAACCTACTTCAAATCTCCACTCCATTGAGACTTGGACAAGACATTGGTGATTTGTTTGACTATTTCCTTTAATAGCTTAGTTGCATCCAAGAGCATTCCAACAAGAATGGAAGCCACATCAATATTGACCCTATACCTATTATTTTCCACCAAAAAGCATCACTCACAATCACTTTGATTTTATGTAACATGATAATCGCTTTCCTTGAAGATTTTCTCAAATACAATTATGTATTCCCTCCAAGAAAGTAATGTCTCCTATTTTCTACCAACCACATAGGGGTGTTTGCCACTCTATGAAATTTCTAAAAATCTACTAAGCCATTGGGTTTAAACTGAGATGCAATGCTATAATTTAATGGAAAGTGGTTATATTCTCAACTTTCTCCCAATGCTATATCAAGACACAAGTGAAACTTAAAGGAACAAAATATGGTTTTTAAATCAGATTATTTATGCATGTTATTCCTTTTCTTTGGTCATGTGTAAGTGCCAAGCTTCCCTTAGATTTTATGGTCTTAGATACAAACTATCATAGGGATTATGCATTGGGATGGATTGAATGAATCCCGCATATTGAGTGTTGATAATTTGATAAAAAAAAATGTTGTTTATGTGGAATAGAAAGATTCCCATATCTCAACCAAGTTACTGATAATATTGTAAACTTTCTTATTAATGACACAGTTTTCTATGAAATTAGATTCTCCTTTTATTTCCTTAAAGATGTGTTGTATATTGAATACAACAAATGAATCTAGTATCAACCATACACTTTCCATAATGTTGTTGATGTTCTACTTTGGAGATCCTCATTTATAGATAGCATTGATAATGACCATAGAATTACCTTCTATCTACATGTTACCAACTCCATATATTTTACAAACCTAAAGTTCAAGAAGGAGTACATGCACTTTTAGTTCATTATTGGATCCATCTTATAGTTTCTTTGAAGTTGCATTGATGAGATTTGTAAAAGCATCTTGAACTAAATAACCTACTCTTGATTTTTCAAGGTTATTGTTGTGTGGTATCACAACATGCCCCAAGAATGTAAGACTTGGGGACCCCAAGTGAAAACTAATGCTTATGGTAGGTGCTGGCTAGTTGGAAAGATCACTAGAAGTGAAAAGAAAAGAGATATTTTTGAAAGAGTATTTCGTAATTCAAGTGTTTCAGGTACCAGGTATCGGGAACCGAGAATGTTAGAAATGTAAAAGGTAAAGCAAAGTGTTCTAGTCTTAGAGTTGAGGTTCAGTAAATATTGAAGTTTAGATAAAACCAAAGTTTGGGAAAATCATGGGTAAAGCTAAATATGAGGTATTGGGTACCGAATAACAATGTAAAGCAAATTTTTAAAATTTTAAGGTTATCTAAGAGGTTCGATGATCCAGTAATCCTGGTCTAAAAGATAATTATGCAAGAATAAATGATTTTCTTGAAAGCATGTTATTTATGATAGATTTATAATGATAACGAATTAATGATGGTTTTATTTACATGAGATTTTTACTAAAAAGAAATTAAAAGGGATTTAATAGGTAAAATTTGTGATTGGAGGAGAAGTAGATTGTGATGCAAAGTTCGAGTATGGACGGTTAGGAAAATTTGAATCATGGATAGAATCATATCTAGATTCAAGTTATTATCTTGGCAATAATAAAAAGATAAAAAAATTGAAGGACATCAACGCACAGTTGAAGGTTGACTTTTGTTGACTTCATTTGCAATTTTCTTAACAGTCACCACATTCATGTGCATTGATGTGATTCGTCCCTTGGATTTACTCTCATGTATTTGTCTTATCCTACCTGTGTCCTACTTCTGTAAAAGGCTAAGGGATACTTCTTTTTAAGGTAAGTTCAAAATTTGTGGATGTCGGAAGAACCAAAACTTCTCTAAATTTTATTCTTTTTTCCTATTTTCTAAATCATTCTGGTCTAAAAAATTGTATGCACATAGAACTTAATTGATATCGAAGCCAATTTGATAGCTACCTATCTCATGTATTTGTATAGCTAGTTTGTTAGTTCAACCAAACAAGACTGTGTGTTGTGTCATTTAAGGGCGCATACAGAACCTACTCAATGTCCAAACTAAACCCCCTTCTTTAAAGCTTGCACCATTTTATGCCTAGATGTGAAGCAATCTGGTGAAGTATAAAGCGATTTTATTTGATTTGATTGAATCTTGGGGCATGCGTGGAGAATAACTGGGAGAATTTTTTTTTTAGTATTTTGATGCCTTATTTTAGATTAGACGTTAAATTTCAAAAAATGTTCCAAAAAATAGATGAATGAATGGGAATTTATTGAAAATCTTTCGTTTCTATGAAATTGTTGAATGCTTAAAGCTAAATCTAATTAAGTGATAGAAAAAATTTTGGGTGTTCTTGAAATATTATTGAAAATCTTTTGATTTCATGAGATTATTTTATGATCAAACTAAAAATATTTTATCTGATGCTAATGATTCTTAATGAAATTGGAGATAACCATAAACCCCTTGAGATTAATAGCAATATCACAACATACCTTGAAGTGAACCTAGTATGGGGGCAGGTGCATGGAGATGGGTAGCAAATTTGTGGCCACTTTCAAAAAAAAGTTTTAAAAAGTCATAACACGAACGCACTATAATGTGGGTGCGTTATAACGCGTTTGCGTTATGGCTTAGTTTTTCGAGCCTGGGGCTCGACCACAATGAGCCTATAACACAAGCACGTTATAATGCGCTTGCGTTATGACATGTGAAAAGAAAAATAAAAAGTGAAACTCATTCATTCTTCATTTTGACTATGTTTTTTGTTGTGACCACAACCAAAACCTCCATTTTTCATGCTTGCATTCTAGGAGAAGGTATTGTACAAAAATATTCACCAACGGTTGCTATTTCTTCACAAGCATGGCACCACGACGATGAGGTGTGAGAGGTAAGGATTGTTTTATTTTTGTTTTGAATTTGTTAGTTTTAGATTGTATTTGATTTTTTTTTTTTGGAATTTTTAGGAGATGCAAATCAACCTACAAACCCTCAAAATCCTTAATAAGAAGAGCAACCAAATCCTCAAGAAAAAAATCCTCAACAAAAAAATCAACCTCAACAACAACCTCCTCCACCAATCACTCAACACTCTCCTGACACTCAACAAAATTTAATGAGTGAAATTGAGAACAACAAAAAACAAATTGAGGATTTAATCAATAGGTTGAGTGATCCAAATGGTTCAATAGTAGAAAGAATGACCCTAGCAAGTTCATTGAAAGATATGCTAAAAAATGTAGATTCAATTAGCAAACAAATAACTGGATGGAAAGATAGGAGGTAGGAAGCTAGGGCTTATTATGCAAATAAACTATCATATAAAAAATGTAAAGGATTTTAAAATTACAAAAGGTGATTTGTGCTCATTATTCATTGACCCGTGCATAAATCAAAATCTTACCCTCAATGTGAAGAGGTTTCTTATTCATTGGTGCCACCACCAACAAATTAGGAACCTTTTTTATGATAGGTGGTACATGGCCTTTGATTACCCACCGTACAACAATTGTGAAGTCTTGCAGTATTTCCTTAGGAAACTATATTGTGAGTTCATATTTAACAAAATCCCAAATTATTTTGATATGAGGGACTTCCAGGGGAGAGGTGGGGGTTGGCTTAGGATAGACCTGGTGCATAGCTGGATCCTACACGGAAAGGGAGACGAGGTCTCACTAGGCCACCTCGTGAGCATGTTGTTATGCCTTTTTTTGCGAAGGAGAGTGCTGACGTAGAGACATTGTAGGCGATCAATACTTTAACCTGAAGTGTCATCCATCATAATAGCCCTATCCTATAGTGCCATCTAGGGGATTCTTTGAGTGGTGGCCTTCGAACCCATGTGTGTCAATCTTGCGGGGTGACTTGTTCATTTGACCCCACTGACACTCAAGAGGCTGCTATGCAAGATCCATCTGCAACTATGGAGATGGAGAGGGGAGATGACATTTTGTATTAGGCATATGGAATTGATAGTTAGGTAAAAGTTAGCATGTTGATTGAATTGAATTTATTAAATTTTAATTTTGAAATGCAAGATTAACTAATTTAGTTTTATGATTTTAATAAAATTGCAAGGTCATAGTGTTGAGACTATATACACTAGCCCTACAACTGCTTTTTTCTGCAGTACACCTATTAGTGGGGTATGTAACTAGTAAACGATTATAAATTTATTACATGTTAATAACATTGTCTTACGAATGGTATTTTAATATGTGATTTTGGATGTTGAACATGCTAATATTGGAGGTTTTGAGGGAACACCTCCTAGTGCCAGTGGATTTATTCAAACCTACATGCAGGTAATAGAATAAAGAGTTTAACTAATGAATTGTACTTAATAGATTTGTGTATTTTGTATTCATATCATTGATTATGTTGCATTGCACATCATTCAAACTCAAAGCATTACTTCACATTCCATAACTAATAACTAGATGTTGATAGATGATAAAATTTTAACTACAATATTGTTGTTTAGAAATTCAACATAAGTAGTGATGCAATTACTTCACATAGCATAAGTAATAAGTCTAGGAGCAACTTCCAATTGCATTTTCTTGTCATCTTTTTGCATTTTTACAACATTGATTGACAACTTTTGTTTAAAGATTCTACAACTTTATAATTTATACCTAAAATGACTATCAAAGACCATTACAAACTAAAAAATGGTTATTTAAGCCTTATTACATCATGAAAATACCTATACAACCTCATACATTATAAGTAATGACGTGGATCGCTATTGTAGTTTTTGTGATTGAATAATTTGTTCTTTTATTTTCAAATGTTGGTGGTGGAAACACCTCCAAATGTTACGAGGGTAATGGATATCAGTGTTTCATCCACTATACAATCCTTGATGGCTCTGACAAGGGAGGTATGAGGAAAATTACCAAATTTCAATTTACATTCATTGTTATAGATGTTAGTTCTAGTGAAAAATCAAACCATTATTGATTCATAGTTTAATTTCTATTTGGATGGTTTATACAGGGCTTGAGCATGCCTCAGTATGGGCGTGCGAATATTTTCCTCATGGAGAGTGATTGTGAGATGGCGGTAAGTGATTATTTTGTTAAATATATCATTTTTTATAATGTAATTTCTATATATTAATGTCTTTACTTATTATTGTAACAGTTAAAACTTCACCAAGAACTTAACACTAGGAGGAGCAGCAAGAGCACTCCTCGAATACAACACAAACAAGTGACAAAATTATCGCCATTGGATCAACAAACAAAGGGAAAGAATTTATTTCTAGAGCACGTGGAGAGAAATGAATTTTGATTCCATAGCCCTTTGTTGTATGCCTACATGGCAATTTTGTACATATTTTGTATTGGATATATTTGAAATTGTATGCCTATATGGTATTGTCGTAAGCCTATATGGCTATTTTGTACCTATATTTTATACTTATATCGATATATATTGATGTATGTGTACATGGCTATTTGGTTAATACAAATATTTTTTATCGATGGTGTCTATATTTTCATTATAAATTCATGGTTCAATAGATATGAGTTGCATGTATTCAAATGTATACTTTACAACTTATGTCTATACTTTGTGACTTATGTGTGTTCTAATGTATACTTTATGACATGCATTTTCATGTGTATACCTTGTATTCGTGCATATACTTTGTATTAATTTGTGTATACTATGTATTTGTGTGTATACTTCAAGGCTTACATGTTTGTGACTACTTGTGCTTCCCTTATCCACATGTACATGTTTGACTTATTCACGTATATACTTATTAATTGGTTAGCCCTCGCATTGATCATTGTTGTCCTTCATGGTTTGTCTTGAATAAATTAATTGATTGATCCTAAACAACTTTATCTAAAAGAAAAAAAACATGTTTTCAATTGGTATTCCATGAAATGATTCATAAAAAGATTCTAATATATTTAATCCTTTGATTGGAACAACTCAATTTAGCAAAGGATACATAATCTTCACAACACTTGCAAAAAATAATATTTAGAGTAGATGAAGTAGTCAACTTCTTGACACATTATCTATGTTACTAGGCTCTTCTATTTTAGCCTTGGTTTTGGTCCTGGTTCACTCCTAGTGCAGGTCCTAGTTCGGTTCGCTTGTGGGTTTGACTAGGGTCCTTCATTTTTTGGTCTGGTTTTCCCATGCATAACCCAAGAGAACCCAAGCAGAACTTGCATGCCTAGGCATCCAAAAAGTGTTTTTTTGAACATTTTTTTAATGTTTTATGGGGCTTGACTTTGACCCACACCCAAGGGAACCCTAAAAGTGACCTTTAAATCACTTCAAACACCTTAACTACCTCATTATTATTCATTTGTTTTGTAAACAAGCATTTTCATTCCAAGACGCTAAGCTTTCATTTTTACTTGCTAGATTGAAAGTGGATTGTGACACAACTTTCCTTTTTCAAAAATTGTTTTGCATCATTGAACTGAGAATTTATCACACATCTATAGAGAAACATAGTAATAATACAAAATAAAAAACATTACACTTTTTTTCTCACTGACTTGATGTACTTTCCAACATCTCTCTTCTCTCATGTGAAGAGTTAGAACTGCTTGGCCATGCCTTTGCATCATTCAGGATTTTTTTCTCTTTTTGACAATGTCAAAAGCATGGCTGCATACAGATTAGGAAAAAGACTTTTCCTTTTAGATTAGCAATGCATGGAAGTTTCAAAAAGTATCCTTGATATTAAAAAAAGATATGTGTTTATACACTTCAATTGTGTAGTCACCCTTTGGTTCTTTGAAAGAAAAATCTGCCTATGCCACTGCTACACTGCATAGGTAAACCGGATTTTTTATTGTGGAGCTATATTAAGCTACCACTCTCAAGACCAATGTAACAATGATACAAAATAATGTTTGAGACTGCAAGAAGATATCAAAATGGCTAGTGTACTAAAAAAATTCTTATGATTTCTGAAGAACATTGATAATTCTTCAGTTGGCTTCTTTTTCCAAAATCATACAAATTGAACCCTAGCATCAATAGAGTCTATATATCAAGCCACCACAATTCAAGTTTCAATGATGAATATTTATCATGCATTTTTTAAATGAAATTCAAGGTTATGGTGGTTTTGTTGTTTATATGATGTTATGTGATATTCTAATCCCAATTCATGCTTCTAGGCTATATATATATATATATATATTGTTTTTACATGTTTTTTGTACCAACGAACCCAAAACGAATTGAACCCCCCTACAAAAATGTTTGGCCAAATCAGTGAACCAACCCTCGAAACTGAACCCGAACCTCATACAACCTCAAAACCTCTTCCAACACTCTTCATTCAGCCTGCACAAACTTAATTGACCACCAAATTATGCTGCCCCTTGACTTTACCCACTTTTACTCTCTCAAACCTCTCTTTTTCATTCAAAACCCCTATTTTCCCAACTAGGGCATCATGTCATAACATACTTTTGACCTCCCCTATCCTTGTAAACCTTTTCAACACATCAAACTCCACAACCTCACCCTATTTCCAACCTATTCTAACTTATTTTCAAGCAATTTCTTCTTTTCACCTCTTCTATCCTTACTTTTAAGAGGCCTCAATTCTGAATTTTGAACAGGGGCAGCATTAGTAATATCTTCCAATGCCTTCACCAATTCTATTTTCTTATTCCTACTTACATCAAACCCATATCACCAAGACATAGCCTGAACAATAGGTGGAATGGCCTATTTCAACATATTACACTCAAACCCTTATATGAGCAAGTTTAGACCTATTTCAAAAATCTACTTCTAAGTTGCTTGGAACTTAATATAATTCCACAAGAATGGATTCTAATAAAAGCTAAAACCATTCTATAAGAATGGATTCTAATCAATCGTTGTGTGTATGTTTCTCTTTTCGATTGTTTTGCATGCCATCATAGGGATCAAGTTGGTTGAATGTAGCTCGAACCAATTCCGTGTGTTTGGGTGTGAAAGAGGACCATTCCTAGCATAAACATACATATCAGGATGCATTGGAGCAATTTTTTTGGTCACACGAATTGTAAAACGAAAGTTGCACCACTTTGCAACTTTACACTACTTGCATTTGATACTTTTTACATCAAGTGAAAACTAAACACCACATGAAAACAACTCCAAATAAACAAAAACCTAGAGAGGTTATTGTATAGGGGCCCAATGTGATCCCATAGGCTTAGATGAATAGTTCATAAGTGTCACAGTTTTTGAGTAATAGCCCGTCAAAGATTGCTTCCCTTTTTCACTTTTTACCCTTAAGGGATATATCCAATTGAACATATCTCAAAGTGATTCTGTGTGTTTGGGTGCAAAAGAGGACCATGTATAGCATAAAATTACCCATTCAAATGTGTTGGAATGGCCTATTTGGTCACACGAGTTGCAGAATGAAAGTTGCACCACTTTGTAACTTTCAACTACTTGCATTTGACAACTTTTGTCACAAGTGAAAATTAGCCACCACAAGAAAATGCCTCTGAGATAGAAAAAAATGAGAGAGGTTATTACAGAGGGGTCCAACACAATCCCATAGGATCATATGAGAAGTTTCTAATCATCATGGTATCCGATTAACAACATGTTGAAGTTTGCAACTATTTTTCACTTTGGACCATTAAGGGATCGATCTAGTTGAACGTAGCTCAGGATGATTCTACGTGTTTAGGTGCAAAAGAGGACCATTTCTAGTGTAAAAATACCTATTTGAATGCGTTGGAATAGTCTGTTTGGTCACACGAGTTGCAGAACAAAATTTGCACCACTTTGCAACTTTCAACTACCTACATTTGATAACTTTTTCCCTAAGTAAAAAATTGTCACCAAGGGAAAATGCCTCTGAGATAGTGAAAATTGAGATATGTTATTGTAGAGAGGCCCAACGTGATCCCATAGGATTAGATGAGAAACTTTTAAGCATCATAGTATTCAAGTAACAACATGCTAAAGTTTGCAGCCATTTTGCACTTTGGACCCTTAAGGGATCGATCTGGTTGAACATAACTTATAGTTATTCCATGTGTTTGGGTGTGAAAGAGGACCATTCCTAGTGTAAGAATACCTATTCAGATGTGTTGGAATAGTCCATTTGGTCACATGAGTTGCAGAACGAAAGTTGCACCACTTTTCAACTTTGCACTGCTTGCATTTAACACATTTTCCATCAAGTGAAAACTGGACACCACGGGAAAACCACTCCAAAATTTAAAAAAAATGAAAGAGGTTATTGTATAGGGTCCCAACATGATTTCATAGGATTAGGCGAGAAGTTTCTAAGCATCACGGTATTTGAGTAACAACATGTTGAAGTTTGCAACCATTTTGCACTTTGGACCCTTAAGGGATCGATCTGGTTGAACATAGCTCAACGCAATTTTGCATGTTTTGGTGTGAAAGAGGACCATGTATAGTGTAAAAATACCTATTCAGATGCATTGGAATAGTATTTTTTCTCACACGAGTTGCAGAACGAAAGTTGCACCACTTTGTAACTTTGCACTACTTGCATTTAACACTTTTTTCATCAAGTGAAAATTGGACACCACGAGAAAACCACTAGGAGATAACAAAAATAAAGAGAGGTTATTATAGAGGGGCCCAACATGATCTCATAGGATCAGATGAGAAGTTTCTAAGCATCATGGTATCTGAGTAACAACATGTTGAAGTTTGCAGTCATTTTGCACTTTGGACCCTTAAGGGATTGATCCGATTGAATGTAGCTAAGAGTGATTCTGCATGTTTGGGTGTGAAATAGGATCATACATAGTGTAAACATACCTATTCGGATGCATGCATTGGAACAGTCTGTTTGGTCACACGAGTTGTAGAATGAAAGTTGCACCACTTTGCAACTTTGCACTGCTTGCATTTGACACTTCTCCATCAAGTGAAAACTGAACACCATAGGAAAACCACTTTGAGATAACAAAAAATAAGAGAGGTTATTGTAGAGGGGCCCAATTTTATCTCATAGGATTAGACGATAAGTTTCTAAGCATCATGGTATTTGAGTAACAACATGTTGAAGTTTGTAGTCATTTTGCACTTTGGACCCTTAAGGGATCGATCCAATTGAACGTAGCTAGGAGCAATTCCCCATGTTTGGTTGTGAAAGAGGACCATTATTAGCATAAACATACCTATTTGAATGCATTGGAATAGTCGGTTTGGTCACACAAGTTGTAGAATGAAAGTTGCACCACTTTGCAACTTTGCATTGCTTGCATTTGACACTTTTTCCATCAAGTGAAAACTAGACACAACAAGAAAACCACTCTGAAATGAAAAAGACCAAGAGAGGTTATTGTAGAGAGGCACAACATGATCTTGTTGGTTTAGATTAATATTTCATAAGCACCATGGTGTCCGAGTAATACCTCGTCAAACATTGCTACCTTTTTTCACTTTGGGATCTGATGTTTTCTTGAGCTGTATGGTTTAGTACAGGGTGATTGTGCTCTCCTTTTGATGGAATTCAGTGGGAAGCATACTTAAATCTATTTTAATTTTGGTTTGGTTGGATTTCAAGTGATTTTGTGCATTTTAGAATCCAATTACTGAGGGTTGGTATGTATACCCTGTTTTAAGGATTTTGAGTGCATTAAAATGTCATATTAAGCCTTTCAACCACTGTATGCTTCTATAACTTAATGGAAAGCATTAGTTAGAGTTATAAAATATGTGTGCAAAGTTTTGTGTGTAAGGGAGGTGAATAGAGGGTTTTAAGTAATTCCCTAGATGTCAAATGGTGCATTTTTTAGTGGAAAATGGTGGTTTAGTGCTAGGGGTTGAAGAAATATTTGGGGGCAGTGATATCTCTTGAACTTTTAAGCTTGTGCAGACCTTTTTTAAGGTGTTTCAAGTTTTTTTTGGTTGTGGGAAGGTTTGGAGTATGGGTTTTCAATAAACCCTTGCCTAACTTGTGAAAGAAGAGGGTTTTGGGTTTTTTTTATGTTAGAGGGCTTATTGATGTAATTCAAGGTGGAGGAACTCTTTTTAACATCTACTAATCAATTCTCAAACAATGAACCCAATCTTTGATCACTAAAACACTCGGTTTCTCAAAACACACTCAAAAGGCTTCTAGCCTTCAATATTCAGCAAATGAAGTTATCCTATTGCTAAGGCCATACAAAGGCCAACAAATCATCACCAGAGACTTACCACAGTCCTGCTACAAGATTCAAAAAAGATCCCCATAAGTTTCTTTGTGCCACCATGGAGAACTAACAAACTAACTTGCTAAAAGGCTACTAGAATTACCCCACTTTTCCAAACAAAGTACCTTTTAAACTTCTTGTAATCACACAATCCCTTGGATAGTCACTAATTGTGACTCAAAACATCAAATTCACTGATCATTATACCAACACAAGGCTTCTAGGGTGTTGTCCCAACAAACCCTCCCTTTTCATGCATAAAACTAGGGTTTTACTAGATCTACCATAAACTGGGATTTCCAAACTTTGAAATTGTTTCCAACACACCTATTTAGGTCTGCGTAGACATTCTATGCCATTACCAAGCCAAATCCATCAACATTTCACTAAAACCACTCATAAAACCTCCATTTCATATTCATTTTGCTCTGCCTAGCCCTAGGGCATCACTCAAAACTGACCAAAACGACCTCTCATCCTTCCAAATCCCTTGTACAGTTAGATTACACTTTTCATGACCCATTCCACAAGAAATAGTGGAAACATAAAGTGGAATGGGTCAAATCCACATTTTAAAAGACCCTCAATAAGCAAATGGTGTTAAATCAATGGAGCAACAAAGTACTAAAGAGAACTCACTCAATATTTCATTTTACAACCTCCAAAATGATGCAAACTAAAGCTACTTCACACTACCACACAATGCAAAAGGTTTCAGAGCAAGAAGGACCTATAAGGGTCCGTACAAGGGAAAGAAAGTTCATAAAACTCAAAATACCGAGAAAATGTTGTTTTTAGTTTTGAATTTCTTCTATTAGCAAAATTACATTATGTCTGAGCCTTCAAGAGGCTTTAAATAGCTTTTGCAAATGATTCTATATCTTTCCAATCATTCCTAACTGTTTTTTTTGTAACTAACATGACTTACTACATTATAAATCAATTGGTCTAATATGACATTATTCAATTGACAAAACTCAAAACACAAAACTAACTTAAGACTTCCATGAACCAAATTTTCTCAATAACCTTGGTTCCCCTACACCAAATTTCAATATTTTAGTAAATCTCATTACAATGCCTTAGATACTCTGTTCTCACAGACATTTTACAATGTCACTCATACATTCAAGATTCTCTTATAATTTCTACATCATAGGTTCTCATTATGAGGTTAACTTCAAATGAATAACTTGAGATTCCCTCGCAAAGCTTCACACGCTCTTTTATAATGGCTTCAAATTAGAATTGAGATTTATCAAGATCATCAAAATAAGGATGTTCCATTGCTTTTTTGCTGAGATTCTCTTCGATGGCTCATAAATCAACATTTTCTGCAAGGAGAGACCAATCAACTTTTAGTAGTTTAGTTATAGATATGCAAAGTAAAAAAAGAAAAAGAAACAACATCCAAAATGGAAATGAAATGAAAATAGATGGAAGGCACTTATAGATAGGCATGGTGGTCTCTCAACTTAGTCACTCTTGGTCATACATCTTCACTAGGAGTTCCAAGATACCTATTGCACACAACACCTCTCATGAATATAATATCTTGAAATTTGAGATGCTCTTATAATGTCTACATCATAGGTGCTCATGATAAGATTAACTTCAAATGAATAACTTGAAATTCCCTCACTAAGCTTCACACACACTTTTGCAATGGCTTAAAACCATAATTGAGATTTGTCAAGATCATCAAAATAAGGATGTTGCATTGCTTTTTTGGCTGAGATTCTCTTTGATGGCTCATAAATCTTCATTTTCTACAAGGGGACACCAATCAATGTTTACTAGGTTACTTACAGATACACAAAGCAACATTAGATGATAGCATTGGCATCAAAAAAATTAACGTGCATACAAGTATAAATTAATAAAAACCATTGTGCATATACTTACAAATTAATCCAATGAACAATCTGGGTCTACTATCTCTCTTTATTGTGCCAAGTATTGCCTCATGGTCAGACTCATGGACCTTCCAGAAGGTCTTGTTCAAAGGTCTACCACCATATTTTGTCAAACAAACATTGGATGCTATGACAAGGTTTGAGTAATGAAGAATCTTACGATACATGTCAAAGTCCTAAAATAGCCACTATTTAACACTCTTATGTGGGTACCTTCTAAGCCACGTTCTAGTAACAGGTATGTACAAGATCATCATGGAAAAAATAGGCCCTTAAGTGGCAAAAAATTCAGAAAAATTAGTGTTAGGCAACTTGACGTAAAAATTTGAATAAGTTATCTATATTATTAAAAAAATATGTAAGAATATAATCTGTAGAAAATTGAATGTAGTTTCTAAACTACTAGGTTTATTTAAAAATAAATAGAATCTATTTAGTGAAAATTTGAAATTTCAATGTAGTAGTACTTAAATTTCAGGGAAAAAATAAGAAGTAGGTGTCTATTTGACCACCCTAACCATAATAAAATGATAATATTTTTTTATAAGATTTTATATATAAGTAGAGGACTCATGTTTGGATGTGATGCATATTTTTTTGAATTTTTTCCAAGTAAATAATTAATTATAAATTTTTTATTACAACTTTTAAAAAATATAAAAACTCATATGTCTGACCACCTTAACTTGCTCAAAACTTCATGCAATTTAATTTCTCTTTTTTTAATCCTATAGTATGTGAAGCATAGAATGTGATGCATGTTTCGGATTCAAAAAATGTGATACCATTTGAAATTTATAGTTGTTTTTCAATTAGCCTATCAATCAGAACTTTAGTCGTAATTCTAATAGAAAATAAATAATAATTATTTATTAAATTAAAATTAAAGCATAATTCATATTTGCGGAAAGCTGAGAATTTCCTCTAAAAACCCTTTTCGTTTCATCAATTTTGGATAAAAAAAATTCGTCAACCACATACCCTATAAATATCCATAATATTGCCACTTTTTAGCCCATCATGATCCTGCACGTACCCTAACAACAACTGAGCCTATAGAGTATTCAATGTTTTCTCCATCTATAACTAGGGCTTCCAATTTCTTTTTGGCCTCAACACAATGATACAAGCAATAGTTTGTTCCCTCTTCATTGTCTTCATCTGCAATAACTGCATAAACATGCCCTACATTGATATGTGTAGCAAATCACTTGAAATTAGTCAACATTACAAATATAGTACAACGTAAGATAAAAATATGGAATTTCAAAAACTAAGCAAGTAGATATATTACCTAGTTGAACTAGATCTGATACGTGGTCAAAGTTGACTGATGATTCCATCTTTGTTAGTTCCAATTTCGTTGAAGGGCGATACGTATGAAGTGGGCTAAAATAACTTATCAACCATTTTTCAACCCACTCCCCTAACTCACAATCATTCCAGGCTTGCATTGTACATGAAAAGCAAAAGCATGCCATCTTACATGTATCAATACTCCATGAACCTGAATTTGATCCAAGGCTCACTCGATCCTGTTAGTATACAACAATCCTCATATGGTGTAATGTTAGTATCATCCGTCAACCAAAAAAATCTACGAATTGAAGATGTACCTTCATTACTTGGATCCATCAAAGCATTACACCACTCGATGATTGATCTTGCATCTATCAACTTTGCACTGTCTTTATACTTTAACTCTTCTCATGCTAATGCTCTTTTCATGCATGCTCTTGCACCATCATGCTCCCTCTTTCCATGCCCAACTTCACAAAAGTTCTACATATGTTGAACACCTGTAGTGAGATGCATCCCACACAACCAGTAGAACATAAACACATTCTTGAACTATGCTGCATAGTTATCTGACCATATTATATGTCGACTGTATGCTATGCCCCACTGAGAAAAATCACTATAGAAAATATAGAAGAAACCTTGAATGAACTTTGGAGAATGTGTGTGATCATCACTAATATAAAAGTGATACTCACTCAATAACTTCTTTTGGTCCTCTGTACTATCAGCTACATGAATGAATGCTATGTGCACAAATATTGAAACCTGTGTAGAGTTGTAATACTATGATTGCACCTCACGTTGTGGCTGTAGAGTGTAGTTCTCTACAAATTCAACCAATGATACTATGTTGCCAACTAGAAATGTGTCCTTACATAGCTTGAATTGTGTGTCCAACCATCGGGCTCTATGGGTATGCCTTGCATACTCATACACTATATTGTCACAAAACATGGACATAAAATGATACACTAGAATCTTCTAAATAACCAAATCACACCTTTTTGCTTGAGACCCACCTTTTCTAACATATGCCACTGTTTTATACTTCTTGAACTCTACTAGTTTCTATCCCACCTCATCTATGCTTTCCATATGTTGACATACTGGCATTCATTGCAAGCCACTGCAACGCTCACATGAACCATCCAAGAATACTGTCTTGTAGAATATTTGTCCATCCTCTATTTCACATAATTTTTTTGATAAGAACTCTCTTGAAGATTTTGGTGGGGCTTCTATGCTACAATCCTACAAAACATCATTAGTATGCAAATCTAAACATATAGAACTATAAACATCATAATGGTTAGAGAATTCAATATGTAGTCTACAACAAAAAGTAGTGCATGTGTGATTTATCTTGACATAAAAAGGTTTAAGCATTTCAAAAATCTTTGAGAAATATTAATTTGAGGATAATCATTTTGAATTTTACCAAAAAATTGGGTTTGAGTCATATCCAAAAAATGCTTTGGATTTGGCTCACGGTTCTAACTACTGATTCTCCTTCTTATGATATCACTTAGATTTGGAGATGGCCTTGTATTATTATTCCAATACTCTTCAATTAGTTTTCTCAATGCTTCAATTTTTTTTTATCTTTTTGTGGTAGTCTCCTTGAGAATTCCCATAATTCATTTGAATTGGTGCCCTCAATTCTTTGTCTCCTTTGAACGGCTTTTGATAAAGTCTTTCTACTAATTCTCATTTGTTCACTTGTCTTTTTAATGATATGAGCTCTCTTTGTTTGATAGCTTACCAAAGTCAATGAAATGATACATCGGGTGACATTACTATCCTTTGAGCATGAGATCTTACCCACACTCTCATAAGCATCCATTAGATTCTTCACAATAGTGTTTTCACTTGATGCATTCGATGTTCTAAACCCAAGAGTCTTCATGATGTTTCTATTCTTTAAACCCCGCATCATTTCAACAAATAGTTGACATATTATGGTCTCATTTAACCTTTCAAAGAAGATTTTCCAAATCTTATCAGCATATCTTCTACAAGTGCATTTTGGAATCTTACCTTCCATGTGCTACAAAATATCCTCATCAATATTAATCAAATACTTTGGCTTTCTACGCAAAATTCTAGGTGGTGTTCTCCTAGGTACATACATCTCAACATTAACAATTTCATCAATATTTAATTGACGTGGGCTAGATTGCATACCTTTGATCGAAATACAGATGAAAACCAAAATAGTTTAATCGGTGCTATCTATGTGGGAGGAGTTGGTGCAGGAGCACCATATAAAGTTATTAATCCATTTAAGGTCATAAGGTCTAGATTATAGTTTTGGAGGAATCTTGTCTTAATAAGGTCTATAAGACCATGTGCTTATGTAATTGGTCATTTTTTCAATAGTATTTAGGGGTCTAGGTAGTGGAATTTTCAAAATGTGCAAAAAGTGCTAAGTTGTCAAATTAACAAATAGTGAAGGGTTGTAAAAGTGTATTAAAGAGGGAGAGCAATGTTCACCTCTTTCAAATATTAGTTTTGGAAGTTGAAGTTGTTTTTTTTAGGAGGGAAACATTATGAAATTCCATGAGAAACTCGAATGGAGGATGATCCTTGGATTGGAAAGAAGAATTTGAACAATAAAACTCAGAATTTCTCCATTTTTTCTATGTTATCCAATATAGCAGCAATTGGTACAGGCTGTACAACATATTTTTTATTCATTTTCTTGTGGAATAGCATAGTATATTGTGTCTTATCTCATTTTAATCCATTTTGAGTTTTTTCCATTAAGTTTTGTGTGATTTATCTTTAGATTTCTCTAACTGGCTGAAACATGGTTTCTTGTAAGTTTGTAAAGCTCAAACATGTATTAACTCCATCCCACCTATTTTCAGGCTTGTAACTCAGTGGGATGGATTGGAAACAATAATTTTTTGGTGGAGGAATGTTGAAGTAGAGCAGGGGAGGTCTAGAAGTGGATTGGGTGTTAAATCGTATGAGGAAATGTTGAGTTTTCCTTAAGAAAAATGAGGTTTTGGTGAGTGAAATTGAGTTTTTGAGTTGGGAAGCATTATTTTATGTTATATTGAGCATTCATAGGGTATTTTAGGCTTGTTTTAACATTTTTCAATTTTTGGAGTGTTTGGAAAGTGCTACTTTCAATAAAACCTATTGTTTCTAAGCCTAGGAAGAGGGTTTTTATGGTTTGGGGGGTAAATGATTGAATCTCTAAAATATAATGCTATAATTTGAAGTTTTTTCAGATATAAAGTGCTTCCCCAAGGTTTTAGGAGATTTGGAAAAGTTTTGAAGGTGGTCCCTTTGTAAAAGTGAGCTAATTTGGGCCCTTAAAAGTGTAGAAAACCTTATTTGTGTAGTTTGGTAAAAAACAAGCATTGGTAATTGTTGGATATGTTTAAAGGCTCTATAATGGGCCCCTAGTGTGTGTTGTTTTGTGAGTTGAAAGGTTGTGTGAGTGAAATTATACCCGATTGAGTGAATTTGATATGCTACAAGGAACAGTGTGAATTTGTTGAATGAAGAGGTCCTAATAAAATTGTAAATTGAAAATTGTGTTTGTAGATTAGAGTTTTGTGTTGTGTTATAGGCCTCCCCCTACTGCATCAAGATTATATTCCAATTTTTTAGAGACATGTATGGAAAATTTGGTAGCATAGACAAGGAAATCAGCTAATTTGTATAATTGTTTGAAAAAATACCTCAATGGAAGCTTTGGAAGCATACACAAAGTATGTAAATTGTTAAATAAAAAAATTCCTCAAAGAGATGTGGTTTAAAAATTTACTTGGAAAGCGTATATAAATGTGTAATTTAAAATGTCCATTGACAACCTAAGGTTGTAACATGATAAACAAACAATGATCAACATGGAATATGGAAAGCAACAAAAATGAAAGCAAGCCATAATAGAATGAAAGAAAATGTGTAAAGACTTCACATACCTAAAAAAATAGAGTTTCAAATGGAGGAGTTCTACCCAATTATGTATCATTTGCTTCTTCTTTCCTCAAACTCCTCAACAATTTGACTTTTTCAAAAGCTTGTTCCCCTCCAAACTTTAATTGTATATCAGTTATCACTGGAATTCAAACTTCAATTGATAGTATATGTCTTTCAACATGAAAATTTTGATATTTCATGCAAAGGTGGTGGATAGATCATGAAAAAGGTGGTGGAATCTAAAAATCATGCATGGACACTTCATTCACTCATCAAAAAGCTACTTTTTGTCAGAGCACATGTAGAACCAAGAGAATATGCAGAATGTGGGCTGACATCATGGCTATATTATGTTTTTTTACCATTTTTAGAGCAAGAAAAAATGCACTCACATTATAACATGAGTTCATTATTTCATGCTAAAAT
>VDFB02024159.1:0-11306 GCA_007258455.2 Sequoia sempervirens
CCACATAGGGTTTCAAGAGATTGTGATGATAAATCTGTTTTGTGTATCTTTACCATTTGTGATCAATCGTTATGCCACATAGGGTTTCGTGAAATTACAGTGATAAATCTGTTTTGTGAATCTTTATCATTATAATCAAGGGTTATGCCACATAGGGTTTCGTGAGATTGTAATGATAAAGGCTGTTTTGTGAAGTTTTTACTATTTTGATCAAGTGTTATGCCACACAGGGTTTCATAAGATCATCTTGGTGAATTCTTAAATCTGTTTGTGCCCAATAAGCTTGTTTAGATTGAGATGATAGATGCGCCACCTTGCCTTCAAGTAGAGAATCTAAACTCGTTTATCGTCCGATAGTCAAACCCTGCCCCATTTCCTCATGCTCTGTTTTCTTGAGGAAGCGGATGAATTTAAAAGTAGTTAGCTTAGTTGTAGTTAGATCCTGAATAGAAATCCTTAGCTTCAGCGTTCTTGGTTTTCTTAACCTTGTGCCCTCTTCAACTAAGAACAAAAAGATGGGACTTAGATTACTTTTCTTTTCCATGCATTCCAGCACAACGAGGGAGCTTCCCCTCCTAATTTGAAGAGCACTCATTGCGTAGTGTACATAGCTGTCCGTACAAACCTGCACTCCAGAGGTGTTAGATTTTACGCCAACAATATGTTCTCTTTCGATAGTCTTTGAAACTAGAATTTTTATGGCGCCCACAAAATATTATCGTTTGCTTCCTTTTATTTTGTATGGTATTTTTTAACTCAAATAAATATACGATTTGATTCCCCTTGCATTATGCATAGTAGACAAAAGAGATATTTAGTAGATATGGGGCCTACTTTCTACTTGGTGTAGTTCACTAAAATGGCACAACATAGTAATAAGTCATTCATTCCTAGAAAGCAAAAATATTTACCCTTTGATAAAGGTATGACAACCTAGAAACCAATAATATTTACCCTTTGATAAAGGTATGACAACCTAGAAACCAATAATATTTACCCTTTCAAGTGTATGGCATATAATGGAAAAGGTACAGTAGATTAAGACCAAAATAATCACATCAAATAAATATCAATCCATATGGTTTGACCCATAGATTACATATTTTGCGATTAATCTCCGAGTGGCCGAGTACTCTCCCATTTTTTGCTTGCGCGAGTACTCCCTACTTTTACTCTCGGCTCAGGATGCAAAAACAAATCGCTATTTCTCTTCAAAAAACTCGTGGAAAACCCTTAGAGCATTTGCGGAAAACCCTAGAACAAATGAAACACGCTTTTTCATGGGCTTGTTTTAGTGCGACATTGACACATTTTTGGCATGTTTTGGATGTGTGTATGATGCGACTTGGTGGTTATAAAACCTCCGTTTAGTGGGCCTTACAGACACTACATCCTTTGACGCGATTTGGACTGGTTTTTGGGCACGATTTGGACTGGTTTTACTGTGTACACTACAGTGTTACTAGTAACACATTATCAATATACACAAAGCTATTGAATGATATTACACATTATCATACACAGTCGACAAGTTTGTGTATATTGATTATGTGTAAATTTTTGAACTTTAAACAGTTTAATGAACATTATCATAATGAATAGTTGAAGTTTGTATATAGTTATACTCAGATTTTAATGGTATTACCATATGACTGTGTAAGAAGCCTTGTCTAATCTTCCCTTAATTGTCTGATTTTGGATGACTGAAATTTTGTCAAACAGTTTGCTTGCAAACTATTCAACTGTTGTATATGAATTCTTTTATTGTTTTCAATGTATGAGATGATTGCATAGATGTTAAAGGCTTCTAAATGAATGATCTAATGACTGAAATAAACCTGAGAATGCAATGCAATGCTTCTTTTTTGATTTTCCAAATGCAAGGAATGACTGAAAGTCTGAAACAAATGAAAATGTGCACCTACAGCATCATGACATTTTTACAAATGATTGGCATGCAACTTCAACTTTCCATTTTATTGCTAGAGATGGCATCAAACTCAAACAATCCTTCTACAAAAGTTCGCCTTGCGAGACAGGCTATTACAATGTAATTTCAATGCAACTCAAAACCCAACTAAACTAGAATATTTATTACATCTGTTGTTCCTGACAGCGATTTAGACCAAGACAATGCAACTACAACTAGTGGTAATATATTCAAACTGATCGCCCTTGTGTAAAGACGATTTTACAATGCAGATGCAAATCTAAATGACAATGATTATAATGCAAAACTAAATTGATGGAACCTGGGATGGTGTTGAGATGATCCAGCAATGAGATAACCAATCAAATCTTCCTCAAATCTGTTTCTTTTGTTGCAAGAAGGCAGCGCCTAGACTCCTGGAAGGCCAGTGATCTCTCCTTGATAAAAATCGAATTTTATTTGCCTCTCCTTAAAATCAAACTAGCAGCATGGTGATTCGTCCTCTAAATCTGAAACTGCAAATCATCCCATTTATTACCCAAAATTGATTTTCCTTTGGCGCCGCCAATGTTTCTTCAAGTCTGCAAATGTCTCTCCATGAAATCATCTTTCCCCCAAACTGAAATTTGTTGATCGAAGCCAGCAAAGTATATCTCCAAATCGTCCTTCACCAATATCTCAAAATTTGGCCAAAGGCCATGAAATTTTGCTCAATATGAGAGACTGAAGTATCCCTCACTCCAATCTAGCTAGGGTTGATATTGCACAACCGAAACCGACATTCTAGAGTCTTCAAACCCTCAGGAAATGCAAGCACGCAGCTCTTCACCAAAAGGGTATATAGTAGAATAACTCAAGACATGATGACAATGGTTTGCATTCTGCTCCTTATAAATAATTCACATTCACCTCCAAGTAGCTTCTAGAATAAAATATTATTTTATTCACTTAAGTGACTTTATGATATAATATTTATTTTAGTCACTTATATTAAGTTAATCAAATATAAAGCTACCTTATAATTTTGCAATATTGAGATAACTTTATAAATAATTAATTTAATCAGTATTCCCTTATTTCTCCATTTAGCCTTCAGGAATAAATAAGGCTAAATAATTATCAGGAGTGGCTAGTGTGAAGGGGACATTACAGACTGATATGCATACTTAATAGTTAAACAATTAAACTTAATACTAATATGCATACATGATTGATGATAATATGATATCATAATACACTAATAAGTTAAACAAGAAACTATTTGATTGTGTGTGTATATGCATGCAAACTTGGCATCCTACGTATGTGTATAGATATGTATGTGTGAAAATACAATGTGTGTATAGGTATGTTGTAATTAAATTTTGCAAAAAAAGTATTTTTATAAGAAATTTTACTACATTTTAAGTTGCCGAGTATTTGCCGAGTCAAAAATTTTGGGCTTGCCGAGTACTCTTCGAGTTTGAGTATGTAAACTATGGTTTGACCTCCCTCTTCATTGAATTTAATCTGTAATAAACAATACAGTTGCTACCAAAAGATATGATTGGAAATATTATATGAAAATTAACAATATAATTATAAAATATTTGCTAAAGAGCACCAATTAAAATATTGTTAAATCACCACAAGCTAATATAAAATATTAAATTCATAAACTCGCTAAATTCTTCAACTTGGAAAATCCCAACAATTATGAAATCTAGAAATCATCTTCAAATAATATTTTGTAGCTAGCACAAACTACAATCTTTTAGTACAATGGGAATCCCTAGATGGAATTACACCAATAAGTCAAGGGGTTTTTATCCTCCAAACCACATGAAAATTCTAGAGGCTTTTCTTCCTCCAAATCTCTATGCCAAAAGGATTTCTATCTTTAGGTAGAATAGATGAACACCAATGTTCAATCTTCAAGAAAGGGGTTTTGATAATAAAACAATAGATGCCCTTCTTCAATGCCCAACTCCCTTTATATTCTCTTCGAGGGAATATAATTATTTTTCCCTTTTCCCTCTTCCCTCTAAAACTTTATTTTAGAAGTGTTTAGAAAGGTCTTTGAATAAAACATTACTTTGGCCCCTTTTCCTAATGACACTTTATTAGGTCCACTTTTTAATATTATGTTGTACCCCAAAATTAAAATTTTTGTTACACTTAGACATTTTGAAGAAATGAGTAAAAGTCTTGTTAAATCAGTCAAAAAGGTCAAAATTTGGGTATGCATGTCTTGCATGAGGGATTAAAACGCAAAATTTTCAATTTCTGACGATCTGGGTCTGCTAAGAACAAATTAAACTACAAAACACAGATCTTAGTTTTTCATCCCTAAATTTTAGGAAAACTGCTATTTACAGAAATTTTCTAAAATTAGTAACGTTTTCTGGGTTTTCTGGGTTTTCTTGGAAATGGATACTGGGAAAACTTTCTAAAAATAGAAAGTTGGTCCGATAGGGTCCGAACTGATTTTGATTGGCTCAAAATACGTCCATATCAAGCTGGTGCAGTCAAAATTTTAAAAAGATCAGTTTTGCCCAACTGGGTCTATTCTGCTTTTCAGAAGTGTATCAGGAGCTCTGAGGTCATCAAGTGAGGTCAGTCGGCTGCCAGGCGACAATTTCAGCATTCAAATATTCAACAGAAGATGAATTCATGAAGTTGTCACGAAGAACGAGAAAGAAAGTGAAAATGAAGAAAATTTTCTAACACTGGCAAGTTTGGGCGCCCCTGTTGAAGAAGGGCGCCCACCTTTTTAGGGCATCATATGATAAAATTAGGGTTTCAAAACTCCAGTCAGACTTCCTCACTTTTCTGCCAGCTTCGCAGCGAATCCAATGGCACAGTCAACAGATCATTCAGTCATCCGGGATTCGACAATGAAAAGGAGGGATTCACACGGAAATACGGAGTGAAGAATTTGAAAAATATCAAAATTTGACTAAGTGTTAGCAAAGTGGGCGCCCCCAGTCAAGAAGGGCGCCCAGCTTTTTGAAGGGCCTAATTCAGTAGTTAGGGTTTGTCAAAGTGTTCAATCTCTTCAGATTTTCCCCAGCTTCGTGATGCCTATCTTCATCAGCATATCCAACTGGTCATCTTCCGGCAAATTCAGATCAAAGACGAAGGTCTAGAATGAAGATTTCAAACTGGAATACGAAAATCATGAAAAATGGTGAAGTCTGGAGAAGATGGGCGCCCCTGGTGAAGAAGGGCGCCGAAGTTTTTAGAGGGTGAAACAGATGAATTTGCAGATGAGTGACTAATATGATTTCTTCACAATTGATCCAGCTTTCCAACGAGAAATCCAGCACGTCAATCGGAGTCTGCAGTCACCAGATACGAGGAGCTGAAAGTAAGGTTCGATGAAGGTTGAAAACCAAGATTCAGAAGCAAACATAGAAAAATCAAAAAATAAACTAAGTCTGGTGAAAGTGGGCGCCCCCAGCCAAGAAGGGCGCCCAAACTTTTGAGGGGTCAATTTCACTTTCCAACAAAATCTCTTCCAAAAGACCCCACCTTATATCTCGTCAGCTTCGCGATGAGCATAACAAGCAGTCAATCCGATGCCTGAAGCTCCAGATTTAAAGAAATCATCTGTAGAAGAGGAGCTAATGAAGAAATTTGAATGTCATGAAAATGGCTACCTCTGAACAAAATGGGCGCCCCTAGAAGGAAAAGGCACCCACGAATTCGAAGGCCAAGATCAGGTTTTTAGCCAGAGGTGCCTCCAGAACTTCTTCTCAGAATCAGTCAAGCTCAGCCGTGAAACCTTCAACTCGCCTGCCAGATCAATCTATCAACAGGAAATCAAAGGCGAAGTAGCATGTCAAAATGGAGAAAATTTCAAGAAGGGCGCCCAAATTTTTTAGATTTTCATGCCTTAGAGAAATTTTTGAGATTTTCAAAAAGTTTCAAAATTGCCAAGTGAAGGATGGCATCCAAATACAATGAAGCTGGGATTTAGGGTTTTGGAAATAAAAGCAAAAAGAAAGCAAAACCTAATTCAAGCCCTCAAGTCTATTTAACACCTCTTTTCAATGTATTTTTCATTATTTTTGCAGGTAGCCTTCAAAGGAGAAAGTTGGAGCAGCAAGTTTGAAGAAATTTTTCAAGATTCAAGAGCATAGTTTGCTGGTTTTTTCATCAAAATTTTCAGACCAGCAACTTAAACCCTTGTTTTTCAAGTTTTTTCATCCAGAAGATCGAATTTTTCAAAAGGAAGGCCAAGGTTTCCAGTTTTTGTCATCTAGGTCTTTTTGTCTCAATCTTCTGAAGAATTTTTCAAGAACTTCATCAAGTTGCAGCAAGTGCTTTTATTTTGCATGTCAGTGAAAACATCATTGCATTCAATTTTCAACCATCTGGGTCCTCTCCAATCAGTCTTCTGAAGAAAACCCATATCCGCGGCTTTTTTAAGAAAATTTCAAAACCTAGGGTTGGCTGTTTTTTAGATCAAAAGTTAGGGGTTTTGCAAATCTAATCAACTGGGTCCATTTCTAATCTTGTTACGAACAAAACCTAGGTGCGGCTTTTCCGGGGAAAAATAGAAGAAATTAGGGTTTGCTGCTTTTTAAGGAAAAAATTCAAAATTTTCAAAAGCAGGATGATCTGGTTGTCTTGCAACAAATTTAAAGAGCAAAACCCTTATCTCGAGAAAAAATTTCAAAAATTTGTCCGTTGGGTAAGAAGATCAGCATTCTAAAATAGAAATTGCTCCAGACTTATGCGAACCTGGCGATTCTGATCATTCTTCAAGTTTTAAAATAAGAGTACACTCAGATGTTTTCAAGAGATTAGCTCTCTATCGCATTACATAAAACAAGGAGCCAGGACTTGCATCATATCAAGCCCAGGGTTTTGATCTGCCTTGGAGGGGCGTCATGTTTTCAAAGTTAAAACCTATGAGAGGATATCCAAGAATTCATCGCCTGAACAAAGGGTGATTGAAGTTCTCCTTTTCATTGGTGAGTTTATCATAGAGATCCCTTCTCAGTACAGTCTTGAAGATGGTTCCTACGTCGGGCTTGAGGAAGTGCAAGATCAATTTCAGAGTGTTGTTCACAGTTGCAGTCCAGTTGGCGGAAGGATAGGTCATATTTCGATGATGTCAGCAAAGTTCGAGAAAGCGGCCAATGAGGTCGAAGATTTCCTGAGATCTATTGCAGATGCTGAAGATATTCTTGAAAAGCGGTGTTTTGCTATTGAGGCATAGATGCAGAACCGGGACACAGCTTAATTCCTAGCGGATGTGATCGAGCTTTAAAAGCAACTTTCTCTAGAAGCTTTCTTTCCTTTTCTATTCTTGGAATGATCCTTATCCATTCTTTGAGAGAAAAGAAGATAAGATGTAATAATTACGTTTCCGGCTTTTTCCGCTTTCTAGGGTTTTAGATGTTATCTTCTTTCTAGATTTAGTAATAAAGCTTGCTTGCTGAGCAAGCCCTAGATTGTGAAAGCAAGGAGATTTTAGGGTTCCCTACTCCTCTGCTTCTCTATAAATAAGAGCCTTTGCTCATTTAGTTTCTTTTAACCGTGCTAGTGGGAACAAAACGCTGAGCCTATTGTGCCTTATATTTGTTACTCAAGTATTGTTCAAATTGTGTTGTGATAGCAAATTGTTGAGCCTCTTTAGCCAACAAGGAGTTAATGCGATTGCTGATTCTATTGTGTGAAGAGCAAGATTGCAAGCCTCTTTAGCTGCAATTTCTTGTTCTAGTCATGTTAGAAGTGAGCTTGTTCTAGAGATTTGAGTAATAAAATCATGAGCCTCCTTTGCCTTGATATAAAATCTCAAGTTTCCATTATTTGTGTTTTACTTTCATGATCTTGATTTCATCTCGCATTGAAGTGTGTAGGTGTTTTTTGAGAGATGGTCCATTGAAATATTCTGTCAGAAATCTACCTTGTTAATTTCTAGCTTCTCTCGCTTTGTATATTACTTGAGAGGTTAGGAACGTCTTTAGTTTAAGTTAGTTGTAGTTGAAGGTCTTAAAACAGAAAATCTCAACTGCGGCGTTTGTGTTTAATAAACCTTGTGCTCTAAGCTGATCAAAAAGATAGGCAACTTAGTTTAGTTTACTTTCTTTCAAACACCATCAGCAAGAGGGAGCTTCCCCTCCTAATTTGAAGAGCAGTTTATCTGTGCATAGCTGTCCGTTTCAAATAAGCATACTAGAGGTGTGAATTTAAACGCCAACAATTTTCTAGCGCCCACCGTGGGGCATGAGGCATTGAACAACAAAGAAAGCTTAGGCTTTATGTCACGGGTATGACTATCTGGCATCCTACTACTCCAGTTCAACAACCTGATCTTACACCTCCAGTTATCCAGTCGAGTTTCCAGATAATTGAAGGAGAGCAAGTAGACATTATCAGCAGCTTAAGGAGTTTCATCTTTGAGAAGAAAGAGACCCCCGCTCAGTGGAGAAACGCTGTTGTTATTCTAGACAAAGAGGAAGAGAAAGCCGATATTGCAGCCGAAAGACCTATCTTGCCACCACCCGCGTGGGACTAGACAATCCTGGCATACATAGTCTATACAAGGAGGAGAACCAGAACAAATCCGCTCTTTTAAGAAGTTGATCCTTTCCTTCCACAGACACATCCAACACAGCTCCTGAAACCAACACAGTTTCTGAGTTCAACGCCGTACCTGTGTTCGAGGAAGAAGAATCTGAAGCAATTGGTGATAACAACAACAACGATATCAACAACAATCGTAATCAGAGAAGAGGTCCCCCACTGCCTTGGGGTGATCATATTGGACCTTTGGCCTTAGGAGCAAATCATGAATTGCCTAAGGGGTCAAGGAAGCACTTTCCACGGTTCCAAGGTGATGGAAGTCAACATCCTGACGATCATCTTTCAGCCTTTTCAACGGCTTGCGCTGTTTTGCATGTAGCTCATGAAGATATTGTTGTACGTCTCTTTGTTGAGACTCTCGCGGGAGCTGTTGCCGAATGGTTTAATCACTTAGAGCCTGGTTGCATAAACAACTGGAATACTATGACCGAGAAGTTCCTTGCGAGGTTCAAGCCAACTGAAGATAGCCACCAGTTATTAGCTCAGCTTTTAAATTCAAAGGAGGACAATGAACCAATGAGGGAGTTCGTGGCAAGGTTCAACCGCCTGGTCACTCGTCTCTCATATACACTCAATCCATCGCCTGAGATCCTGTTGAGTAGTTTTGTCAATGCACTTCCATCGGAGATAGCTTTAATCTTGAGATCGGCCCACGAGACGGAACTGGGAGAAGCACAACAAGGTGCCATAGAAATTGAAGACAACATGATCACTTCAGGAAAGATCAGAGGGGATGCTATTAGGCCTTTGGTTCAAAGTTCCGTCGATCCGTTACTTCAAAGGGTTGCTAATGAAGTGACTATTCTCAAGAGGCAATTGCCACTCCAGCCTACGCCTCTTGCTCAAGTTGCACCACCACCTGCTTTACCGGCACCGCAATCATATCAAGCACCACAGCAGCCTTATCAACCTCAGCAGCCATACCAGCCAAAGAGAAATAACTTTCAGCCTTACAACAATTACAGGCCGCGAGGGCCACCTCCACCAAGGCAAGCGGCTGACAATGCACAAAATGTTGTGTTTTGCTCTTTTCATGATTCCACTGAACATACCAGCGCATCTTGCCCCGAAAATGTCAGAATGAACGAGATAATGGGATATGCCGAAGTTGCACCTCCACCAAGTTTCGTTCCAACTCCAAGTTCGAATGTTGTCTTACCTCAATCGGACAACTTTGATGGCGACTCCGCAACGGGCTACTTTGAAAGTGAACCCAATTTTGAAGATCAAGAAGAAGATATTCGTCAGTACTCTCTTGCATTAAATCCTGAGAATCATACGACTCTTGTGTTTACCAAAGCTCAACATCTCAGGGCACACAAAGAAGAGGAAGAAGAGAGACTGAAAGTAGCAAAAGACAAAGAAAAAGGAAAAGAAGTAGCTTCTACTTCAAATGTTAAGTCTTCTCAAGAGACCATAAAAGCAGTTGTTGAAGACTCGTCTTCAGCAAATTTTGATATTGTAGATTCTTTAATGAAGAACAAAGTGCAGATTTCTCAGTTAGAGTGTCTCCAAGATCATCTAGAGCAAGTGGACCGACTTCTCAAATTCGTGAAGAAAGGACCTGCCAAGCAGCCCACATTGCTCGAATCATCTGTTCCGGCGGAAGACAAGCCTAAGCCCTTATATATTTCTCTGTATATAGGGGGTTACAAATTGAGCAATTGTATCATCGACTCCGGAGCTTCAAACAACGTCATGCCTCTGCAAGTGATGAACGCTCTAGGACTTTTGTGCACCAAGACAAGGGATAAATGTTACTCACTGGAGTCCAAGTCAGTGCCGTTAGTCGGACAATTAAAGGATGCTCAAGTGAGGTTGGCAGCTTGTCCTGAAAAGAAAATCATGATGACCATCCTCGTAGCTGACATTCCAGCAAGCTATGGGATGCTATTAAGCAGAAGCTTTGGCAAGGACCTCGGTGGAGAGATTCAAATGGATTGGTCTTCTGCGAACATTCCATTAAAGAATGGAACTTTCAAGCTGGAACTAGAGCCCAAATCCCGATTTGCGGTCGTGAAGTCTCAAGATCCTCAAGCTCAAGTTTTATATCAAGAAACAAGTCTTGGTACTTACGCCATGTTATCAGAGATTCCTGAAGAAAGTCAAGAGATCGCGTGCATCGTGGAGAAATCAGTAGAAGATCCTAAGCTGTGGACTTTGCAATTTGATGGTAGTTGTTCCACTGCTGGTTCGGGAGCAGGAGTTGTAATAAGTTCTCCTGAAGGACAGTTGTATCCTTTTGCTTACCGCTTGCAATTTGAATGTACCAACAACACAGCGGAATATGAGGCGCTTTTACTAGGTCTCAGAAATGCAAAGGACATGGGTATCAAATATCTTAGGGTCGAAGGTGATGTGGAGCTTGTTGTAAAGCAAGTCAGAGATCAATTCAAAGTAAAAGCAGATCGTCTTCGACACTATAGAAATAGGGTGTGGAATGCAATAGATTGGTTTGAAGCTTTTGATATCAAGTACATTCCACGTCTAGAAAATAGCAGAGCAGATGCCCTCGCAGTATCAGCTTCACTTTTCATGCCACATTCTGACTTTCGTCAGAATGCTTTTGCCATTGAGTTAATCTACAGGCCAGCTGTACCTGACAACTGTGATAATTGACAAGTCTTTAATGATGATGAACACATTAAGGAGTTTCTTGTTATGGGAGATAATTTCAAAGAATTGTTCTTTGAGGGCAGTTCATCTACTCATAGAGAAGCAGTAACAGAAGTCTCCAATGCGCCAAAGATTGCTAAAGACAAAGAAAGTCCAGAAGAGCCTGATACCAGCATTATCC
>VDFB02024160.1:0-28126 GCA_007258455.2 Sequoia sempervirens
GATATATAAAGATATATCTAAAGGGATAGGGGGAGAGAGAGAGGGGGAGGGAGGGAGGGAGGGAGCGAGGGAGATATCTAGAGGGATAGGGAGAGAGAGGGAGAGAGGGCATGGAGAGATATAGAGATATCTAAGGAGAAGCTTGATGATGCTTTTGAATAGCTATGTAACTACCCTTAAAGATAATTGCAAGATGATAGTAGTTTATTGATTATTAAATTTTAATTAAGTCTGAGAAATTATAAGATCTTCCAAAACCTAGAATATGCATTATAACTCCTATAGATCTAAAAGCATTCTCAAACATCTTGAAACTATACATGAAATATAACTTATACTTAAATTTTAATTCATGTATATAGTCTGAGGATGAGAGAGAGAGTGAGCTATATAAGGAGGTAGAGAGAGGTGGGAAGAGAAAAATATTTTTTCTTCTTAAAAATATGAACACATTATAACATAATCACGTTATAACACACTCGCATTATTATCTTTGGGTATTTCCAACCCTTAGGGTTGGATTTTCCTTGGGTATGGGTTGGACTTACATTTCAATGCCCACATATGTGTTTTTGCAAATTCTAAAAAATGACAATCTTGAGTGTGCTCTTCATGAGGTTTGCATGTCTTTTAATATCAAGTTAAAAGAATAACATAGTAATGCTTGTTCATTGAGCTCTCTCTTAGCTTTCTAACTATGTATTTTTTTCTACTTTTCAATTATGTTAAGGCTTTGATCTTTAATGTATTTTGCCAGTGTCTCCATTTTTTGTCAAAAACTTACAATGGTATTTTTTATTTCATTTTTTACCCATTCATCAAAATTTGAAATAAATTACTTTTTTACAAACTAGACTCTATTCTTTACACATTCAGAAAAAAAAAATGATTTTTGATTAGTTTCCAAAAAAATTAGGGGGCACATACTCAATTTTTTATTTTTCAAGATGTGTCCACTTTAAAATTTAGTAAAAATATATATATTTATTAAAAATTAGTAAAAAATCAAGAATAAACTAAATGGTGTTAGTTAATTTTTCACTGAAGCAATTTTTGAAATACAAAAGAAATTAACATTCTAAGGGGACCACACCAATCGCTACATGTCATGTTTTTTGATAAAAACAAGAGAATTGTGTGTGGCCCCCTATTTGAATCCCTTAATCTCCATCATTTTCAAAAAAAAATAGTAGAACTTTAGAAAGTAGATTTAGAGTACTGTGACTCTTGTTCTTGTTGCATCTTCAAATTTTGAGCTTAAGTATCTTCAATTTCTCATCCAAGATTAGTTTTTCCTAATTTCAAAAAAATGTGGTCACTTAAGATTGTCTGTTGGTTCCCCATTTACATGCACATACCCCTAGGTAGCAAGAACAAAGCACTAGCCTAGATGGCTTTCCTAACAATTTCTTTACGAAATGATGAAATATTATTGGGAGGGATTTGGCTATCGCTATAAAGAAATTTAGGAATAAGTTTACAATGATCAAGGATTGGAATAACTATCATTTATTTAATCCCAAATAAGAACATAGTTGAAATGTTTGATGATTTTCACCCTATCTCCTTATGTAATACAACATTTTAAAAATTAAGCCCATAGAAAATAGATTTAAGGTATTTCCTTTTTAGATCACTTCAAAAGAAAAAAGTGGTTTTACATCAAGTCATTCCATCACAAAAGGTATAATCATATCCCATGATGTCATCCACACTCTTCAAAATAGCAAAGTTGATAAGATGCTAGTGCAATTAGATATCAAAAAATGCTATGAACAAGTTAATTAATATTTTCTAATTTGGGTGATGAAAATAATTGAGTTTTGTGATAAGTGTAGTTGGATATATAGCTGCATTTCCACTCTAAGATCATCATTTCTAATTAATATTGAACCTTACAATTTTTTTGGTTTGTCTCATGGCCTTAGTTAGGGAGACTCTCTTTCTCCTTTTCTTTTTATAATTATGGTTGAAAATTTAGGGCATCATATCCATGTAGAGTGGTCAAGGGGTGGGTGGGAAGGAATCAAAATTACATCAAAATAAGTGTAACATAGAAAATTTTATATCCATCCAATTTCACATTATGTTTTGAACTTGCTTCAATGTCCACTCTTGTAGCATGTTTAGGGTGCACTTGAGCCCAAGCCTTGGCCTATCTCCCTTACACCAAGGTTTACCAATATTTTAGACCATAATATCCCTCTAACCTCTATTCTAGAAACATGTGTAAAATTTTGGATAATTTCCCCAAGATGGGAGCACGACATGCTAGCACCTTGGAAGTTTTCATGTTTGAAACATGGGTTTTCCACTTGACTATTTTATGATATTTGTTTTAATTCCAAATTTGAAAAGTAACACTCCACAATCTCACACTTGACCAAATAATTAACTCTCATTCTCTTCTAAAATCTCAATATTTTTGCATCTCAAGTTCTCTTGGCTCTCCCTCTTGATTCTTGAGAAAAATCTATCAAAATTTCCATTGAATTTGCACTCTCGTTTGTTTATCTTGTTGATTGAAGCTCACAAAGGACTACTACTCTTGTACATAATTCAAATCCTCTAAGAGCTCATTGTTTTAGGTAATATTTTTCTTTTCATTCGAATAATATTGGTTGCTCAAGGATAGTGTTTCTTCATTATCTCTTTGGGAAAACACTTTTGGTGTAAATCACCACTTTACTTGTTAAATCCATTCACAATGGTAGTCTTCCTCATAGGCCATGGTTGATACTATTTGTTTTATTTTATTTTATTCATTTCTATTAGTTCCTAGATGCATGTAGGATAAGAGCACATACAAATTTATTATTTTCCTTTTTTTTTTTTTATCTATAAAGGTTAAAAACCAATATGATGGGCTCGACCTAAAAACAATCCCCTAAACAATTCAAGCATATTTCTCTCTTTTCATATTTGAAGGTGGGATAATTTTTTCTAAACTAAAGTTCTATATTTCTTAGATAGTTCTATTACTTGGGTCATATATACAATTACATGATGTTTACATAATATGCTAGCATCTTAGATGGTGAACTTAAGCTTTTGGTGCTAGGTTGCTCTTTTTCTTATTGTTGTTTTTGTAATAAAAATCTATAGATCATTTCTAAAATTATAAAAAATAAAAATTTCTTATTTCCTTTCTACACTTTAATTTCAAATAAATATTATTTATTTATTTATGATTTAAATAATATTTTTTATAATTTTCAAGTTATTTATTCTTTCTATTGTAGCATAATATCTAAATATATTTCATTTGCAAGTTCTATATTTTTAGTCAAAGTAATGTGGGAAATTGTTTGGTTATAAAATAAACATCTTTTAGCTAAAGCAAACTTCCACATATTTAGTAGTTTGATCCTTGTGCATGCTCAACTCCTCATATGTATCTTGGAGCTATGCAGCAAGCTCAAAAAATATCATTATGTTGACCTATGGTTTGTTGCAACCTATAAATGGTTTGCACACCCTACTCATGTTGCATGTCAAGGACCATCTTTTCTTTGAATCAACCTATGTAGTTGATCCACTCACATGTGTGCATTGAAAAAAGAAAACAAAATAATTTAAGAGAATGGATAGGCCTATGCTAGTCTTAAATACTCTTAAACTAGACAAAGCATAAACACTTTAATTTTAAGTATTGATTAAGATGGTTTGAATCAATTTTTATTTTTACACTTAAGGTTAAATTTACCATGTCTAAAAATCATGGAACTATGCTTTCTTGATCCCAACTCCTAACTATAGAGTTAAGTATACAAAATTAAATACTAATTAATTTCACTCATTCATCATATCAAATAAAAAGTATAAGATAATCAACAAATCTCATTTCAACTTTTAGTACATGAACCTACACATCCTAAATCAAGACTATTTAGACAGTGATAAATGCCTCACTAGATGAGTATCAAATTAATTTCCAATAGAAAACATGCATAATACCATGTAATGGATCTCTTCCAAAATAAGGATGGTTCAATATTAATATATATTTTAAAGTGACTAATATATAAAGTATCACTTTAATCAAGGATCACAAGGTCCCACTTTATAACTTCTTCCAAGAAACCAAAATGGAAAGCTTCAACACTTCAAAATGTCATAGGAGCTTTGCATGCCCTCTAATGTGCACCTCAAAGAATCCATCATCCCTAACAATGATCTAAACCACATAAACATGTGGGACCCTAAGATCCATTCCTCTAAACTAGAAGATCATTAACTTTGTACTTAAATAGCACTCACACAAAAAAAAGTGGTTGAACATTCACACATACCTATGACATCACACATAGAGTTTCCAATCAAATCATACATGAAGGATGCATAATCAAAATCAATACATAAGACACCAATTACACACACATGAGGGTTCTACCACCCAATCAATCCATACACTTGGTACATCACTAGCATTGAATGATACAAATGATAAATAAAACAAGGAATAAACTAATAGGTTTATGATCATGGAGTGTCACTACTCGATACTATGACTATGTGAAAGTTGAGGAGTGTGCTCCCATCTACAATAGGAGATCACCAAACAACATTCAATAATCACCATTGGGTTGTGATAATGCCTCACATAGTCATTCCATGAACCCATAATGGGTTGTTTGACCTACTAAAAGTGGATTGAGCTTTTATTTAATTTTACACATGTTTAAACCCCATTCAATTCTATCTTTTTAAGTTTTAATCTTCATATGAGCCTCTTCCTTTGGTTTTATTTCAACTAGTTATCATTCCTAAACAAAGTGAAAAGGACCAATTTATACCAAACAATCTTGACATAGAAAATGAAGCATAAACAATGACACATGTCATTGAGCCATAGGAAATATCATTTCCATGGGAAGATATTTCATCTTACAAAATACAATGCTTAAACAAGGTCTAAATTTTGAAAATCATATTTTCAAGAAATTTCAAAAATTGTACAAATTCCCATTTCCTTCATTGAAAAACTCTCCTATTCTCTCAAAAATCAAAACTGCAATTTTTAAATTTCAAGGATATCCTTTAGAGCATATCACCAAGGAAAAACACTTTTTTCTTTAAACATTTTTGGAAAAACTGTCACATTTAGCACAACAAAATAAGAAATCTCTTTAAATAAAAACACATCAAATAAAAAAAAAAATACATTCACTATTGCAACTTCAAATAAAGATCTAATTTCTTGTTGATTTTTTTTCTAAACAATCACAAGCAAACAATCTTCTTCCAAATAATTCCAAACAAGTTATTTCTAATCCTTTTTATGATCTAAGTTTTCCTTCCCCAAAACCCAAGTTAGGGTTTGAAGAAAACAATTCAACTCCTCGAAAATAAGAACTCACACACCAAAAAGAGAAAAATGCCAAAAAGAGAAAAATGCAAATGTTTAGAATGAACCTTTCTACCTTTCCTTCTCATAAAATTCCTTAAAACCTCAAATGACCTTTTTGCTTTTTCCACCTTTAGATATTATAAAAATACTTCTTTTTTTCCACCTTCAATAAGTCCAATTGACCTTGTCATGACCAAGTCATAACCCTCCAACTATATAATTTACAAACTCACCTAAAAAAATTATTTTCAATTACAAAATATAAACCATTTAACATCCACGATATACCCACCTACCCAATAGATATCACAACATCTATTATTTCCCCATCAAACATAGCCTTCATCTTTAATCATGAAAAGCTGAATTTCAATTAATTATAATCATGAAAAGCTGAATTTGTGCATCTTGAATGCTGGATATACAACATTATGATATGAGGATAGACAATATCATGAAATATGATGAAAGATTAGTAGAAGAATAACTTTACATTACAAATTTGAGTTCATTTTTGGAAAGGAAAAAATTCTAACTTCTTAAACAAGATAACCAGAAGGAGGACTGATCATCTGCCATTTTTCTTTTACTACCATCCACATCAAAGTCCAAGTCGAAGGCAGTGGGCTGAATTACATCATCTCCAATCCTCACAGGAGTGGAAGGAAGCCCCAACTCCTCATCTGAAGCCTTCTGCAGATATTCAAGGCAACTCTCAGCAATGGGCTCTCCCACTTCCCCATTGCAATATACCTCTTCACTCAAATCTTCTGTTCTGCTCGTTGTGGACTGTTCATCATCTGCAATAAACAGTCGATCCAATTCATTGAATCCTACTGCGAAATGCGAATGAGAAGAAGCAGTTGTTCCAGCTGAATCCATTACAGATTCTGAATCACAAGTTTCCTCCATCACTGACTCCTCAACACTCTCTTCACGCATAAAACACCCACATTGACAAGAATTATGGATTCTACAGAAAGCTTCCTCTGTTGCTGATAAGAATTTCATTGAACTTCCATCATCTCCTTCCATTTCTACGCTATCCGACCAAAAAAAGAAATGGGTCTTCAAATATCAGATAAAAACTGAATCTTTTTCAATGAATTCAATCGTGTCAATGAAGAGTAAAAGGAATGTGGAATGTGTAGGCACCGCCCAAACGTAAACAACGGCCATGTTTTAGTTATTTTCAAGGATAAAAAACAGTGGGCGCGTGGAAAGCATCATGCAACAGCATGGTGCTTCTAGAACAATCTAGTAAAGCGTTACAGTTGTACATGCGATCCACGCCATAAATTGGAATTCGGGTAAGGATAAACGTAATGAAGACGTGTCTAACAACAAAAACAAATTCTCCTTTTATCAGGAGTCTATCGTCAAAAAGGTATCATGGGAAATCCTGTGACAGTGTTGATTATTATTAACACCAGCTGATATTCACTTTCACTGACATTGAAGAGAGTAGATATGTTTGTAGCATTCTATTGTAATATGTAAGATGTTAATAAATTTGTCATATATGAGTGGAATATACGTTTCTAGACGGATATCTCTTGGTGTAGTTTGGATATGTTTTTAAAAAGATAGATATGCTTGTAGCATCCAATTGTAACATGTAAGATGTCAATCATTTTGTCATGTATAAGTGGAATAAATGTTCGTAGAAGGATACTTCTTGGTGTAGTTTGGATATGCTTTTAGAAAGATAGATATGCTTGTAGGATCCAATTCCAATTGTAAGATGTTAATCGATTTGTCATATATAAGTGGAATAAACATTTCTAGAAGGATACCTCTTGGTGCAGTTTGGATACGTTTTTAAAAAAGATAGATATGACTGTAGCATTCAATTGCAACATGTAAGATGTTAATCAATTTGTCATATATAAGTGGAATATACATTTCTAGAAGGATATATCTTGGTGCAGTTTGGATACATTTTTTAAAAGATAGATATGTTTGTAGCATCCAAATCCAATTGTAAGATGTTAATCGATTTGTCATATATAAGTGGAATAAACGTTTCTAGAAGGATACCTCTTGGTGCAGTTTGGATACGTTTTTAGAAAGATAGATATGCTTGTAGCATCCAATTGCAACATGTAAGATGTTAATCAATTTGTCATATATAAGTGAAATTTATGTTTCTAAAAGGGTTCCTCTTGGTGTAGTTTAGATACGTTTTTAAAAAGATAGATATGCTTGTAACATCCAATTGCAACATGTAAGATGTTAATCAATTTGTCATATATAAGTAGCATATACATTTCTTGAAGGATACTTCTTGATGTAGTTTGGATATATGTTTTTATAAAGATAGATACACTTGTAGCATCCAATTGCAACATGTAAGATGTTAATCAATTTGTCATTTATAAGTGGAATAAATGTTTGTAGAAGAATAGCTCTTGGTGTAGTTTGGATATATTTTTAAAAAGATAGATATGCTTTTAGCATCCAATTGCGACATGTAAGATGCTAATCAATTTGTCATGTATAAGTGGAATAGACGTTTCTAGAAGGGTACACCTTGATGTAGTTTGGATATCTTTTTAAAAAGATAGATATGCTTGTACCATCCAGTTGCAACACGTAAGATGTTTTAATTTAATCTCCAACATAATTTTACAATAAGTAATACTTATACATTTAGATACATCCCGCTTCCTTTTTTCATTGTCTATGGGTTGTCACACCATCATTAGTTTTATGGTGCATCTAGAATGAAAGAAACAACAGAATCTTCAGGAACAAGTGCTCCCCCATTGAGGATGTGCTTATTAAATTGGAATCTTCAATTTCAAGAAAATTTAGTCATTAAAATCCTTCTCTAAATGGGACGGTTTCATAATTAAAAATTGGCCTCTCATTAAATCCTTACCCTTTTGTGGAGCTTTTTCTAATAAAATAGATAAGATGTTACGTAAAGAGGCCAAATGGGTGCCTCCCCCTATTAATTGCTTCAAACTAAATTATGATGGGTCCTCAAGGGGTAACCCTGGCAAATCTGGGGCTAGTATAGTTATAATGGACTCAGATGCTAACATTGTCAAAGCAGCCTGTAAGATGTTGTCGATGGGTACAAATAATATGGTTGAACTAGAAGCCCTCAGTATGGGTTTGGATCTTGCAAGGTCCCTTCAAATCAACACATTAATCATTGAAGGTGATTCCATGGTTATTTTTCATGTTGTTTCAAGGCAAAAAACTCATGTTTGGCAGCTACAATACTTGTTAGATAAGGTGCTAATTCAATTAAAATGGTTCAATGTTTTCTCACTATCTCATTGTTACAAAGAAGCAAACACCTTTGCTGACTGCTTAGCAAATAAAGTTATAGATGAGCAACTACCTTTAACAGTTTTTAGTAAGGAAGAATTTCCTCTTACTAAATGAGATCCTAAAGTGGGCTCTTTTATGGCATGTTTTCAGATCAGGTATCTTTTTGTTATCTTAGTGGCATCTTGATTCTCCTTTGGTGAGAGGACATATACATCTATTTTATTTCCCATCTTACTGTTCTTGGAATTGGTATTGTGGTTGGGTTGGCCTGTCTGCTTCTTCATTGTTTCTGGCAGCAGATATTTATGGTAATATTATTTGGATCTTTACCCTCTGCAAATGTTGTCTCATCTCCTTTATTGGAACAGGGCATCTTTGGTAAACTCTTTCCTTGCGAATAACATGCTTTATTCATCCTTGTTTTCTCTAGTTCATTTAGAGGTTTCTATTGGTTTTTCGTCTCACACAAGTGGCATGGTTATAAAGTTGAGATAACACAGTTTAATATTCTATCTTGCTAAGACAGTGGCCTGTTGTTATTTCCCATGCTTGTTGCATGGCTTGGTGTTGTGGCTTTATCATTGGGTTCTTCTTATTAGGCATTTCGGTTTCAAGAGTGGTCTGTTATTTTTTCCATACATGATGCATGGCTTGTTGTCTTGGTTTCTCCATCAGGTTCTTCTTAAATGGCACTATGATCTCAGCTGGCAGTATTTTTCTCTTTACATGGCTCGTGTCGGTTGTGTTGAAAATCATAATATATATGAAATATCATTATCTCAGCTGGCAGTATTTTCTCTTTACATGGCTCACGTCAACTGTGTTGAGAATCATAATATATATGAAATATCATTATGCGTTCAGCTACTTATAATTTCGTTCAATCGACTCCTCTATCCACATTTTCAATTTTCATATAAATATAACATGGATTCCCTTGCATTTTTGAATAATGAAGACATATTGGTCTCTTTCCTCAATGGCACATTCGGCGTTTTGGTATAGGGTTGCAGTAAGTCTGGAAGGAAAATTTTGTAAGGTTTCCTTCCCTTTTGACAATGAAAAACTTGGTCAGTTTTTTGATGAGGACATTGCTTCATATATTTACAAGGTGGTTGGTAACTCAAGGATCTAGGAAAACTCTAACTCTGCTTTTTTTGATATTTTTTCTCGCTTTTTTATTGCTATCATGGATGTGTTTCTGGATGATAAGTTGGTTAATATTCTTGCTAACAAGTTTTTGCACCCTGACTTGCTTCATGGTTTGGATCTTTAGGAATCCTTGGATAATTGTTCTTTGGGCAATGGTACTTTCCCTATTGATGGGCTTATTCCTAAAATTGATTTTGTTACTAATGGTTGTTTTGGAGATCTTTTGATGATAATTAGGTCTGGCATCATGAATGATAACTTTGAAGAAACTATCTTGGGGTGCAAATGTCTCAGCGACAAGATTTCTCCAGAACTCTTGGCCGCAGGGGTAAACCTTTTCCTTACTCTCCACTTCCTGTTCGATATTGCTGCAAGATCTGATAGAGTATCCTCATCAGTCGTGAAGTCAAAGAAGAGCTTTTATTTGGATCATTTATGGCCGCTATCCTATTATGAATCCAATTCAAGTTCCTGGGTGGATGGGGTTGTTTAAGATCTTTGCTGACCTTCCAGTTCTATTGGGTTGTTCTTTCTTTGGGTAGAAAAGTTGTATTTGGGATCTCTATTTGGGTTGGTCCTTGGGTTTTTTTTGTGATCACCATCTGTGACTTTAGTTCTTCTGCTTGGAGCTATAATTGGAGGTTTTCTTCTCTTGGTTCTTTCCTGCCGATATGCTCCCCTAAACCAGGATTTTGTAAGAATTCTTTCTCAAATGAATAAAAAAATTCAATGGCCCAACCACTTTTATTTTTTTTTTAAAATGTATACATTTAGATAAATATTTTTTTTATTATTTTGAGATGATTAAAATATGGTCGATGCTCTTCAAATATAAATCTAAATCTTAAATATATATTTAAGTAAATAATAATAATAATATACACAATATTATTAAAAATTATAAATATGTAATTTTATTTATTTTTAGAGGACTATATCTATTTGTAAATATAAAAACAAATAATATTAATTATATAATAAATGTATAATCTAAATAAGTAATATATATAATAATATTGATTATATATAAATTTGGATAAGCTATATTTAAAATATATATAATCAATTAAAATAAAATAAAATACATATACATGATTCATATTATTATATAATATTATACTCTATTATAGTAATTTATTTATATAATCTTTTGTTAGAATTATATGTAATTTTGCAATTAGGGTTAGGTTGGAATTAGTGTCTAAATTAAGGTTAGGTTTAAGGTTACAATTATGATTAGAATAAGGGTTAGAATTAGAATCAAGATTAGAATTAGGGTTATATTTAAGGTTAGAATTAGGGTTTAGTTTATGGTTACAATTAGGGTTAGAGTTATAATTAGAATTATGGTTAGAGTTAGGATTACAATTAGGGGTAGAATTAGGATTAGTGTTAAAATTAGGATTAGAGTTAGGGTTAGGGTTATAAGAAGGGTCAGGGTTAGGAATTAGGATTTGTTGAATGCACATAAGACAACTGAGAAAGGAGTAAATTAGTTGTACATTAAAACTTTAAAACTCTCATAAACATTCAAATCCTTATCAATTTTATTAACCCTTAATGTATTAGAATGTTTTAGCATGAAAGAAAATAACAAAAAATGAAAAAAATTGGCAACATGCACAATATAACACCAAATTTACGTGGAAAACCCAAGAAGGGAAAAACCACGGTGAGTATTAGCTCACAATATAAAGTAATTGCAATACTGAATACAAGAGGCTCACTTTCAAAGGGCTCATTGCCCATAAGAAAGAAGGGATCACTACCAAATTACAAAAAAGATGAAAGAAGAATGTTACAGTGAGAAATTCATCTCAATGCATCAAAAAAATCCACCATAGCATCACCAACACATTCACAGTCTCTCTGAAGATTGTAAACACCTTCTGCTCACTGCTTCCAATATTCTAACTCATTAAGCTCACACTGCACTTCACAAATCTGCAATTCACAGATCACACACTACACAATTAAATTCTCCATGAACTCAACCCATATTTATATTTGAACTTCAACCTTGAAAACTTTCTTTGAGGTCGGATATGCACCTCAATTGTGCAAATTCAAATTAGGTTGACACCAAAACATTTTTGCAATGGAAAGGAATGAAGGTGGACCACATCACAACTTAAATTGGTACTAAATACATTCATACATGCCATGCCACACTTCCACAATCATCGAATCAAATTTGCAATTAGTGTAAACACCCAAGGTCGGTCAAACCTATGTCAAAACCATTAACATTTAAGTGCATGCTTCCTTAAACCCAAAGATGACTCGCAAACAACAAACATCACTTGAACACAATCTAGAATATTCCAAAAACACCCTGAAATCCAAAATATTCCTTCACAACAACTTTCACCTGAAGAATGTACACACCTAGTATAATCAAACAACCTTCCATATAATGTAATTGAAGAAAACAACTTTTGAAGCACCAAACCATGAAAAAAATTGACTATAGTAGATATGATCATTATCAACACACTTTTATAATCTCAAGACCATAAACCAAAATACAGAGAAATGTGAAGCAAAAAAATTTCTCCCAGACACCTCTACAACATACAGTTCACAAACTGGTGAACACAACTCTCTCTGTACGACGATCCAAACCAAGAAACTCTAAATATAGAATTTTTGAACACCTCTAAACAACATATTTGAACCACATAAGCATATATTCAACATAGAAGAAATGTGGAGCAAAACCATAACACAACTTTGTATACCAAAACACCTCTTTTATTCAAATTTTCTCAAAAGTACTTGGAAACCAAGCACCAAACGCACATAGTCATCATCTTCAATACTTTCTCAACATCACTACACCAACTGCAACTCAACTATACATCCATAGAAGCTTATCAAAGGAACACTAGAGGTTGACACCAGTAGCACTTACTAATGACAACATAATGAAACTAATCAAAGCATCAACACAACCAGCTATTAATGACAACATAAACATAAGCTTGCAACAATCTCCCTCAAGCTTGTTTACATCAATGACAACACCAACTAATCATACTTGCAACAATATCCCCCTTTTTCATTGATGGAAACATATGATGTGAAAAACCATCAAAAAAATTTAAGCAAACAACTCTAATTACCAACATGCTGCTCCATTATAACTCTTTCTCTTTCTTTTCTCCCCCTTACAAGTCATAATTGTTATGCGTTGCAGCATAACCACCCCATTTTATTTTTTGTCAAAATGGCTCCCCCTTGTGTTTGTTTGTCCTTGGTGTTTTTGTTTGGGTCTTAGGATTTGTTTGTTTTCCTCCTAAGTCCTTGTTCCTTTTGTCTGGCAGAGGTGGAACCAGAATGGAAACTGGACTCAGAACTTTGTGAAGGTTCCAAGTCCAAATTTGGTTCCGGTCCCAACCTCGTTCTTGCCTTGTTGGCTTTGTTTGTCTATTTGGTTCACCTTGCACTCTTGGGTCTGTTTCTCCCTTGAGTTGTATTTTGTTTGCTTATGGTTTCTTTTCCTCCTGACGGAAATGGAACCAAAAATGGAACCGAACTTGGAACTTTGTGAAAAGTTTCAAATCCAGTTTTGGTTTCGATCCAACTCCCGTTGGTTTTCTTTTGTTTTTTTGTCCCCTTTATGTCTTGTTTGGGATGGGTTTCGTTCTAGTCCCATTTCCTTTTGTTTTCCTTTTTTCTGTTTTGTTTCTCTTGTGTCAATGTTCGTTCCTTTGTCAAGTTCAGAACCGAATCGAACAACTTGGAACTTCTTTGCAAAAATTTTGATCCGCTTTCCATTTTGATCCTCCCCCCTTTTGTTATTTTCCAGTTGCAGAAACCAAAGCCAAACGGAATGTGGAGCTTACATCAAGTTCTTGATTCCATTTCAACCTCTACTCCACTTCTAATTTACGTGATGTAATCAGTGTTTTACTCATCCTTTTTCAATTCTCGCCCAACCAACTATTACTAAATGCATTAATTACAGCCTCCTCACACGTGCGAAATGGCTTTTAAACCTTAATCAATGTTAATTAGCTCATTATAATTATTGCCTAAGTTTTTTTAGCAAACCAGAGCAGAGAAAGCATGAGAGAGGAGCATGATTTGGTCGAGGGAAATCATCTGCAAGCGGATTCGGATCGAGTTTCATCCTGTTTGGTAGCATTTTGAGGTAGGTGAGTTTTCACCCCTGTTCCGTTTTGTTTGTTTTCCTGTTTCCTGTTTGTGGTGTTCGTCGTGCATTCACAACCTTTCTCGTGAATCTTCGCATGTTTATGTTTTTGTTTCACTTGCTTTTTCATTTTTTGTTTTGTTTTTCCTTCCGTTTTTGTCAATTTGTTATCGTTTTCCCATTTTGGTGGTATTCGTACTGTCATGCCCTAGTTTCGCTTAGGGTTTCATATTTGAAGGATCTCATCTGCTTTAAAAGGTTGGACATCTATTTGATGACCCTTCTAATCTTATTTTCGTGTCGATTCAATGGCTTTCATGTCGAGTTTTTGATGCTCTAATTTCTTGAGTTGACAGGTTGTGCAAACTAGGGTTTGTGGGTCGTCTCTTTGCAATATTGTTCCCTAGGTGGCTCGATCCCCCCCTTATTTTGTCAATGATGAAGTTGTGCCTTCCTATGACCTCATCCCAAATCTTTATAAGTGTTGGCTAATTTTGCTTCATGTTTAAAGATAAAGTGGCGGAAGCAGAGCCAAGAACGAACTCAACTCATGAGTATGTGCGTCAGAGTTTAGGTCAGATTTCAATCCCACTCCCGATAAGGTTTTGTCTCCATTCTGCATCCTTTTCTTTTGGTGGAAGTGGAATCAAAATGGAGAACAAACTTGGAACTATTGAATGGTTCCAAGCCCAGTTTCCGTTCCGATCCCGGTTTCGATTCTGATACTGAACTCGACCCCGATCCCGCCTTTGTTAGACACTTTCTAATTCCTAATCTCTTCCTAGTTCTACCTCTGAAAAGTTTCAAATTTCACTAAGTATGAGAGGTTACCTAGGGAAGGACAGGGAAATATCAAAGGTAATCTTCTAATGTTGGTTTTCATGCTTTCTATTGGTCTAATCCAAGGTTGTTTTGCAAGAGTAAGCAATGCCAGGAGCATTTGGAGAGGTTTCACAAGTGGAGGGCCAGGCTACCAAGATTTCAAGGCAAGTAAAGCCTAAGAAGATAAAGGTGGATCAACTACCCTATACCTTGAGATACAAGCACAAGAGTGCTACTCTCATCTCAAGCAAGTTAGAATCATATTGGATTGATATTACCGATACTAATCTAGGCCCATTCAACTATGAGGAGTTGTCGGTAGACATTTTCTCTGAAGATGTGATTGGGAGAACTTTGAGGATAGCCCAATCTGGGCTGGCACATGTGACTATTTTCCCACTATCAGTCCAATGTTTGTAGCTTATAATCATAGCAGCAGGGGCTTACAACCCTACAACAAGGAAATGTGTGGACATTCAAGGCAATGTAATCATTGATCTCTCCACACAAATGATGAAGTTTATGTTCAATGCTCCTACCCCTCAGAACCGTAAGCAACTAAATGAGGTAGAGGCATTGCAATTATTTAGCAACCATAAAGAAACCAATAGGGCTCACATGAACAAGAAGTGGTTAAAGGATAAAAACAAGTCTCTGACTAAGGTGATAGATCAACCTAAGAGGGGAGATTTCCAAAAGTATATTGATGATTTGATCATAATGTTGTCCAAGGTATTTGGGAAAAGAGATTCTATATGCTTCAAGGAGTGGATGTTTCCTTTTATTAAGGAAATTTTGGATGGAAAGCAATAATTTTATTGGGAAATGATCTTGTCGAATAGCATACACAATCAAATGATCAAAGTGAATTAGACAAAGACCTTCTTCATGACTTCATATGTTGCATATGTCGTTGCAAGGATGGGTATTTTTCCTGGATTGAATGCAGTAGGAACATTAGGGGAAGCTCCTGAACAGAAGAAGGCATGGGATCATTATGATCAATTAACCTTGCAAACATCAAAGCCGCATTATAGAAGGGTTAATGATGCATTCCTTTATGTCATCATTAACCAGCTAACTAGAGATGTTGGATACAAGTTGAGTAGAGATGCCATGGCTTTCATTGTTGAATGGGGACATTGGTATATCCAATACCCCAAGTTCTCTTACTTTCAGTTGGCAGGATTTGATGGACATCCTCACCTACTCCCAAGATGTTGCAATGATAGGATTGTCCTCATGGAATTCATATATCAGGCCTTGGCAGTCAATGGAAAGTTTACAGGTAAGCACAAAACAGGATGCCACAAGTTTCCCATGAAGTTGGGAGAATATAATTGTGCTCATATTGTGGTTGCAAAAGCAGTATGTGATGAGTTGAGTCACTTAAGGTTTGGATTGTATACATCCCAGAAGCACTTTGATCCAAAACATAAGATGAATGGTTTGCTTCCTATTGTTTTTGAGAAGCATTTTAATATATTGGAAGATTTTTGGATGGATTTGCAAGATGAGTATGATGTCAGAAAGAGAAGCTATGAAAGGCTTCCTATTCCATTGATAATTGACTTTGGAGTAAAAGAGGACATTTCTGATACACTATCTAATGATGGTGTAGCTTTGGATCCTGGCTATGAGGCAAAAAACATTGGTACCAAGAACTTGGACCCCATCAATTGGGATGAGGAAGAATTTATTGATATTAAATAGATTTTTAGGACAATAATGGATAGAAGTATACAATGGGTGGTGATGAGGATAAAGGAGCCAGAGGCTCAAACTTCAAAGAAGAGGAAAGCACAAGGCACCCAAGGATACAAGAGAACAAAGAGGAGAATAGCTCCTAAGGAGCAATTAGAATATCTCTCCTAGCTCTAGAGGAGAGGCTAATCCAAAAATACCTGCCCTAGATACTCATGAGCCACAAGGAGAAGAAGCTACTACTATTGGTGAAGGAACTTCATCTGAACCTCTCCTTCTAGAAGAGTCCACTAGGGAAGTACCTCAAGGAATCCTTCATGATTAGGCTAAAAAGGATAAACAGAAGGAAATGGAGGTTGAAATTCATGACATTAGTTCCAATTCTAAGGCCACAATTAGATGATGAGCCTGCCAAACATGTGTCTGCTGAGAACATTGGAAATGTTAAGGAAGAATATGTGTTGACTCCGGATGATCAATGGAAATTGTTTGAGGATGCTAAGAGAGAAGCAGATGCCAAAGCACAAGCTGAGGCACTTGCAAAGCAGAAAGAAGTTGATGCTAAAGCACAAGCTGAAGCACTGGCCAAACAATAGGAATTAGAAGCTCAGGCCAAAGCTAAAGAGCTTGCAAGGCAGCACAAGGAGAAGGAAGATCTCCTACAGCAAAAAAAGGAAGAAGAGTTGAAACTCAAGGAGGAAAGAGATAAGTTAGCTCTATTGCAGAAAATTCATGAATTGGAAGAATAAAAAGCTCAACAAAGAAGAGAGAGAGAAGCCATTGAAGCCAAGTTCAAGGCTGTAGAGGAAGCCCAAAGAAAGAAGGATGAAGAGGAGCTCTTGCTAAAGAAGAAGGAAGTAGAAGAACAAGCCAAGCATCAACAAGAGGTAGATAAAATGTGGGATAGAGTCAAACAATTAGAGAAACAAATAGATGAAATGTGTGAGCAGAGGATATTAGAGGAGGAAAGGGAGAAGGCTGAATCTAAAAGGATTGCAAAAGAAGTTGCAGAAAAGGAGCAATAGCAAGAGGTTGATTCTCAACCTAAGGCAACCATTCTACAACCTCTCTCCTCTACCACTACTTCTTTCTCACAACAAGTGGTTACTACTCCTACTGCCCCAACATGGTTGAAGCTTAACTTGGAGAAAAAGAAAATAGTCTAGCCCCATCCCCTGAATTGGGATGAGATGATGAAAGAGATTGAGAAGGAGAGGCCTAAGAAAAAGGCTAGGGTCCTTCACTCCACCAAGTTGAAAAATGTTGGAGAGATTGTGGTTGAGTGTGCCATTCCAGTGGTAGATAAGGATAAATCAAAGATCCAGTTAAGTGATTATCAGCTAGGGACTGTGAACTTGGGAAGGCCTATAAGAAACCGACAGATGGATTTGATTCATATTGTGGCATCTTCTACCAAGTCAAGAATGGTAAAGGACAAGCAAAGGAAAGATGAGATCAAAGCTCAATTAGATCAATTGCACAAGTTCTTAAAGGACCTATCCTCTCCTATTTTTGTACAATCTATTGCTCCTACAACACCCATTTTGTTAAGTAAGAAAGAGGTTGATGACCTTGGTGAAATGAGAAGCAAGGTGGGGATGTTGGATCAATGGATTGATAGGTTGAATAGAGAAGTGGAGGAGTTGCTTGTTCAAAGTTATAAAGCTCATGATGATGCATTGGAGTTGGTTAGGGACATGAATTCACATGTTGAAGATCTTGGGACACAAGAGGAAAAATATAGAGAACATACAAAGAGGTTGAAGGACATCAATAAGTTGTCAAAACAAACTTTGTTGGAGCAGTCCATCCTTGAGGAGGATAATGCAGATTTTATTGAAAATACCATCCGCATTATTAGGTTCTGGTCCTCAATCATTTTTTATCATAGGAATGAGGTACAACAACCTAGGAAGGATTTGAATGAACAAATTGAGGAGTTGAGAGCAGTCATTGCTATGCTTGTAAATGAAGACATCCCTTTGAAAGATGGCCTTCCTCTTGACAAACTTGTGGAAAAATGGAATAGTAGGTTTGAGGAGGCAATGCACAAGGGGGACGATGGTGATGGCTTGTTGATTGGTAGACTTATGGATATCAAGGAGGAGATAAAGGTTGCTAGAAGAGAACTTATCAAACTTGGGGATATGCAAGAGTTTGCTTCTACATAATTGAAAAGAATAAAGTTTGAAGATAGTTGGGTGGACAGGCCAGATGAAGGTGTGCTCCAACAAGTGTTTACTAATTATGATGAGTACATGCTTGAGCAGAAAACACAGGAATAACGTGGCAATGGAATGTTTTGTTCCTAATGGACACCTAATGACATGGTCGACCAGAGAACTCCCTTTTTCTCTCCTATTTTGTAGGATCATGACATGACTTCAACTAGACACTCCCAGTAGTTCTATCTTACCTCTTTGTGCATCAGATTTTGATACAAAGTCATCAACAAGTGAACTGAAGATCAACAGGGCAATCATCTAATGCAACTCTAGTGATTCCCTAGATTTGTGGATCTCAATTTTTGACTGGAGGAATTAGTGTTAGGACTGGTCTATATGTAATTTTTCTCTCCATATTGTAAGGGCCGGCTAACTGAAGGAAGATTAGCAACCTAAGGAGAATTTTAGGAGAATTTTTACAATTTCATAAAATTTTTACAGCTTTATGCAAAAATAGATAGACATTTTTACATTTTTTTTTTCAATACAGTTTTTATGTTATTTTCAAGTTTCAGTCTTAATGGTGATGTCAATGAACAATAGTCATTTGTATGCCAGTGAATGTTGTGCATAAATTTCTCTTATTTGTTGAAAATCAATAGAAAATTTTGAATCTGAGGCTATTTTCATTGAGTTATCTGTGAATGAGGTTTTATGTGTTCATTGATCTATGAATTTTAATGATGAGTTGATGATATGTTCTTGTTAATTTTGAATTTTATGAATGGTGAATGATCTGTATGTCTTGAATTTGCACTATGAATGAATGAAATGGTATATATTGTGCTATAGATTGTATCATTTTATGGTTTGGTTGTTTGGAAATAATTCTCATTATGAAGTTTGTATGTTTGAATTGAAGGAAATTTACATTCATGTTTTGTTGTCCTGAGCTCTATCCTATCTTTTGATATTTATTTACACCCCCTAAACATAGATTAATTTGTATGATGCAGTTTTTATCCCTTTTACCAACAAGCCCCTTGAACATTACAGTTGCATAGGCCACTAAACAACATCAGCACAGTTGAGAACCAACTACAAAGACCTTGGAAGATAGATTGCTTTAGGTTATCTATCTTTTTCAAGAGAAATAGGGTAGAAATATTTTGTTTAACGTTGTTGTGTTACATTGACCATCAAAAATACTCTTCTTTTTCACATTACTCTCTCCCATTTTACAACTGAACATTTCTCACATTGTTTCCTTTCTCCCCCTTTGACATCAATGGTGCAAAGGACAACACATTTTCATTTCCTTCTCCCTTTGATGTATCAAACATACATACTTTTTCTCTTTACTGATTTGCATACTCCCCCTTAGGAGCACACAACAAACTTTACCAATTAGTAACCATTGCACATATCCTTTGATACATCTAAAAAAGGATAATATCAACGGTACTATACTAATCTCTCCTTAATCAGCCACACCACGCCACAAAGCCCAGCCAAAATTGTCCCTCCTCCTGGTGTCCAAAAGCAATCAATCTCAAACCACCAACCACCCACCTGTCCACCACATGGGAGCACCCCTTTAATCTCCATTGTATACCTGGAAGTGCATTCCCGGAGATTTTAGTGGACAGACAAGAATATGATCCTTTGTAGGCATGATACTCAAAAGCTTCACTCTTCATTCTTTTTGTAACCTTCTCTCTAAAAGTGATACCATTGAGAGTGTTTTATCCTGAGTGCATCACTAAAATCTTTTGAAAATTTCAAAAGAATAGACTTGTATCACAAAAAATAGAAATTGGTTCATCATATACCATTTTGATATCCTTCAAGGTTTTCCTCATCCAGAACACTTGTGTGCAAGGATGTTGTTGTAATGTATTATATCTCTGTAGTAGATAAAGAAATTGAATCTTGCTTCTTGCTCAACCAAGACAAAAGTCTACATCTAAGAAAGAATGCACCACCACTTGTACTTTTCTTGTCATCCACACAACCTACCCAATCAACATCTGTATAAGTACTCAGAGAAAAAATAGTATCCTTTGGATACCACAAACCATGTTCCAGAGTGCCCTTCAAGTATCTGAATATCCTCTTCACTACTGCAACATGTGACTCTCTATGATCTTCTTGAAATCTAGCCACAAGAAAAATTGCATGCATGATATTCGGTCTAGTAGCAGTTAGATATAGCAGTCCTCCAATCATTGATCTATACTTGCTTTGACCATCCTTAGGAGATTCATCATTCTTAGCTTGCAACTGGTAACCATAGGAGTTCATATTGGTTTAGAATCTTCCATTCCAAACTTCTTCAACATTTCTTTAACATACTTTGATTATGAAATGAATATACCTTTGTTTGTTTGATTGATTTATAGTCCAAGGAAGAAATTCATCTCTCCAAACATAAACATCTCAAACTCTTTATGCATCTCTTCTGTGAATTTCTTGCACATGTAGCTTCATTTACTCCAAAGATTATATCATCAACATACACAACCACAATCAAGATTTGATCTTTTTCAACTTTGAAATAGAGATTACTATTCAAAATACCTTTACTAAAACCTTTTTGTATCAAGTACTTATCTAACCTTGCATACCAAGCTCTGGGAGCTTGCTTCAATCGATATAATGCCTTCTTCAATTTTTAGACCATATCCGGTTTTTCTAATAATTGAAATCCTTTTGGTTGTTCAATGTATATTTCTTCTTCCAACTCACCATTCAAGAAAGCAGACTTCACATCCATCTGATAAACCTTGAAATCTTTATGTGCTACAAAATCTAAAAACATCCTGATAGCTTCCATTCTTTCCATCAGAGAAAATATCTCCTCAAAGTCTATTCCTTCTACTTGTGAGTAGTCATTACACACAAGCCTTGCCTTGTTTCTTACCACTTCTTCATTCTCATTCAATTTTTTCCATACTACACACATGGTTTCAATGGCATTCTTATTTGTTGGTCTTGGTACAAGTTCCCAATTCTAATTCATCTCAATCTACATTAGTTCTTCTTCCATACCCTTGATCCAACACTCATCCTTACATGCTTCAATCACTATTTTAGGTTCAAATTTTGAAAGTAGACATAGATTTACCTGTTCTTCAGCCATAATAGCTTTTCTTCTTGTCAACACACCTTTTCTTTTGTCACCACAATTTGATCTTTAGAACAATTCTTCTGCACATACTTAGGAGTCTTAGGGATCATTTTTGGAGCTTCTTCCTCTTTAATCTGAACTTCCTTTTCCTTTCCTTCATCTCTGTCATTTTCTCTACAAGAGGACTCATCTAATTTCTATCCATCTATCACCACATAATTCTTCTATAAGTCTTTATCCACTTTGACATTTGCACTTTCAATAATCTTCTTCAGCCTCTTGTTGTAGCACTAGTAATCTTTGTTTCTTATAGAGTATCCAAGGAAAATACCTTCATCAAATCTTGTATCAAACATTCCTAACTTCTCTTCATCTCTTCTCATATAGAACTTGCTTCCAAACACTCTGAAATATTTGAAAGTAGGAATCCTTCCATACCACAACTCATAGGGAGTCTTTGTAATGTTTACTCTTGCTTGAACTCTGTTAAGAATGTAGACAGTAGTATGAATTGCTTCTCTCCAGTAGAATTATGGTAGGTTTTCCTCTTTCATCATTGTTCTTGCAGCTTCTTGAACAGTCCTATTCTTTCTTTCAACCACTCCATTCTACTAAGTAGTCCTAAGGGAAAACAAATTCCTTTTTATTGCATGATTCTCATAAAAATTGTGAAAATCATTAGAGGTGAATTCTCCACCTCTATCAGATCTCAAACATTTGATTTTCATATCCATTTCATTATCGACCATAACTTTGAATGCTTTAAACTTATCTAAAGATTTTTATTTTTCTTTGAGAAAAGTAACCCATGTCATTCTATAATAATCATCAATCAATAACATGAAATACCTGTCACCTTGAAAAATTCTTACTCTGATAGAACCACAAAGGTTTGTATGCACTAGCTCTAACAACCTAGTAGTAGATTGTTCTTTGACTTTGAAACTTCTTCTTTATTTCTTCTTAATTTGGAATTCCTTGCAGACAATATTGATAGGCTTCATAATCCTTGGAAAATCTCTCACAACTTTAACTGCTCATCCTCACTCAGTTATCAAAATTTATATGACACGTCCTTTTATGCCATAACCAACTTTCATTAATTTTAGTCATAAACCAATGACTATCAACACCTTTAAGTTGATAAACATTTCCATCTATCCTTCTTCCAGCAACAACCACAGTTCTGGACCCTTTTCTAATCTCACAACCATCATCCTGAAACATAAGATTATATCCTTTTCTACACATTTTTCCAACACTCAAAAGGTTATGTCTCAAACCCTTAACATAAAGAACATCATTTGTATTATGCTTTCCATCAAAACTAATTGAACCTTTTCCACATATATTAGCAGTTGTATCATCACCAAATATTACTATACCTCCTTCATATTTCTCAAGTTTAACAAAATTACTTTTGTCATTGGTCATATTATTTGAGCATCCACTATCAATAATCAAGTAGTTCTTCTCCTCTCTAGCATGAAAAGAAGTCACCATAGTTCCTTCAGTGTTATTACCTACTTTCAGAGCACTTTTCTTCACACATCTCTTAGAGTTAGAAAAATTAGTTCTATCTTTAATAGCCATGAACAAGCATTCACTATCCTCATCATCTACATAACCAAATTTATCATCAAATATACTGACATATTCTCTAATATAATAACTTTTTTTAATTGTTTTACCTTTGTTTTCTTTATTCTTGGCATTCAAAGCTTTGTTTGGACATCTTTAAGCATAATGACCAATCTTGCCACAACTGAAACATTTGAAAGGCAACTTACCTCTGTATTTACCAATACCCTTTTTTTATTTTCCTCACAAAGTTTGCTTCAACATCATCAAGATCCTCCTGATCTAGTTTTTCTATCTTTTTTTATTTTCCAACCTTAAAAGCAGCCTCAACCTTTGCATTATTTGTACCAAATTCTCTTATTTCAAAAGAAGATATAGCACCATTCAAGTGATCTCTAGAATATTTTCTTAAATCTTGAACTTCCTCAATAGCATAGACTTTCTAACTATAAGATTTAGGTAGAGCTATTAGCACCTTCTTTACCACTTCCTCTTCTTAAAGATTTCCACCAAGACCTTTGATGGAATTGACAACTTCATCCACCTTCTGCATGTAGCTTGTAATACTTTTATCTTTAGACATCCTCAGGTTCTCAAATGTGATCTGTAAATTCTGCATTTTAGCTTGCTTAACCTTAACATCTCCTTCACATATACTTTCCAACTTTTCCCAGATAGCTTTAGCAGATTTAAAATGCATAACTTTCAAAAGTTTAGTGTTATAAAGAACACTTGAAAGAGCATACCTTGCTTTACCATTATTTTCATAGGCCTTGATCTCATCATCAGTCTTTAGACCACTAGTAGGCATAGTATATCCAGTCTCAATAGACTTCCAAACTTCAAATCCAAGAGATACCAAGAAACCTTCCATCCTTGTCTTCCATAAGCCATAGTTTGTTCCATCAAACAAAGGAGAATCCCTCTTATGCACCATCCCAGATCTACCTTAAGCAGTTAAGATTTCTTCCAAGGAACCTTACTCTAATACCAATTGTTGAATGCACACAAGACAACTGAGAGCCTGGGGTTGAATCAATTGTATATTAAAACTTCAAAACCCTCATAAACATTCAAATCCTTATTAATTTTATTAACCCTTAATCTATTAAAATGATTTAGCATGAAATAAAATAACAAAAATTGAAATACATCAACACCATGCACATTAGAACACCGGAGGGCTCACTACCCATAAGAAAGAAGGGATCACTACCAGATTACAGAAAAGGAGAAAGAAGAATGTTGCAGTGAAAAATCCATCTCAATGTAATAGAAAAATCCACCACAACATCACCAACACGTTCATAGTCTCTCTGAAGATTTAGACACCTTCTGCTCACTTCTTCTAATAGTCTAACTCATTAAGCTTGCACTGCACTTCAAAAATTTGTGCTTCACAACTCTACAATTTGCATCACACATTACACAACTAAATTTTCCATCAACTCAACCCTTATTTATACCTTCTTCAACCTTGAAAACATTCTCCAAGGTTGGCTATGCACCTCAACCGTGTAAATACAAATTAGGTTGGAACCATTTGAAACATTCCTACGGTGAAAAGGAATGAAGTCGGACCACATCACACCTTAATTCAGTCCTAAATACATTCATACACACCATGTCACGCTTCCACAATCATTGAATAAAATTTGCAATTAGTGTAAACACCCAAGGTCGACTGAACCTATGTCAATACCATTAACATTTAAGTACATGCTTCCTTAAACAAAAAGATGACTCAGTCAAGCATCCGCTTTGAACTGTCTGATTCTTCCAAAAGCACCTAAAAGGCTATTCCTTTGCAACAACTTTCTTTGAATACACACCTAATTTTGCTCGAACTTAATACTCCACATACACTATAACATAAGAAAAAAAACTTTGACTCAATTAAACAACTTTGGCCGTGGTGGTGATCATTATCAACACACTTAAAATCATAAGACAAGAAACCAAATAGTTGAGAGGAAATCAGGAGCAAAAAATTTCTCTAATTTTATCCTAACATCTGAGTTGGTTCTTTGGTAGAAAACAACTTTCAGGTAATTCAAACAAAGAGCTCTAATGCCAATTCTATTACCTCAATAACTAATCCAATATAGGTAGTGATAATTGTCATCACACTTCCAAAATAAGACCGAAACCAGCGGTGGAGAAAGTGAGAGCAAAAAATTCTGTTTTATCTACAACATACAGATGGGATGCGGTGAAAACAATATTGATGATTAAACCAGAAACTCTCTAGTAAGTCTCTAAATACCTCATGCCCTTGCTCAAACCACACTGTGAGGAGAAAAACTAGAACTTACAATACGTATGCGAACACCCTCTTTTTATTCATTTTCTCCACAAAAGCACTTGAAACCAAGCACCAGAGACACATACTCATCATCTTCAGCACTTCGTCAACATCACTAAACCAACTGAAACTCAACTATGCATCCATAGAAGCTTATCAAAGCAACACTAGAGGTTGACACTAGTAGCACTTACTAACGACAACGTAATGAAACTAATCAAAGCATCAACACAATTGTTAGTAATGGCAACACAAACATAAGCTTGCAACAATCTCCCCCAAGCTTGTTGACATCAAACTTGCTAACATCAATGAAAAAACTAACTACTCATACTTGCAATATGAATATGGTTAGAATCATAATAGAGTTACAATTATAGTTAGGTTAATAATTAGAATTTGGGTTAGAGTTAGGGTTATGGTTAAGGACATAATTAAGTTTTGAATGAGATTTAGGGTTAGGGCTAGAATGATGTTAGAATTAGAATTATGGTAGAATTATGGGTAGGGTTATAACCTTGGGAGCATGGAGTTGAACCTTTCCTTTCTAAGATTCAAATCAACCCCTTTATTTTTTTTCCTTGTCTTAACTAAGTACATATTTTTCCAATTCTATAAATGTTATACTTATTTAAACACACTCATTGAAGAATTCACATGTCCTTTGTCATTCTAGAGTATTGAGGGATATCATTAGACACAAATATATATAAGTAATATTATTACTTCTATATAGATATATTTCAAGATCTAGATTTGTGTTTGGATGACATAAGTAACATTTTAATTATTTTAAAATAATTAAATTTTACTTATCTAAATGTATAAGTGTAGACACCCAAAATTACCTCCTGACATTTTTTTTTCATCAATACCTTTATATCATCACACCTAAAATTAAATAAATAATTATATTTATATAATTAATTATCTTGATCCTTTTACCAACATTAATTAAATAATTATAATTATTTAATTAATCAATTCAACCCTTCTTCTAACATTAATTGAATAAACTAGGACAATTTATTCAATTAATCAATCATTTTCTAATGTCCAAACTTAAATTAATAAATTCAACATTTATTTATTTAATCGCATCATTCTCCTTCTAAAAATTAAATAAATAAAATTTATTTTTTTAATCCTCCTTTTCCCACTTGCATTGTTAGTTGACCAAGTTCAATTATCTAATCTTGTTAATCATTTGCACAAATCGCAATATGATTACTTAAGGAAAATATTGCTCAAGGTCCAAAGTTATAGGTGTGTTTAAAAAGGGATTTTGCATGCACATGTGCCCATGCTCCACCATTCTCCATATTGTCCTCTTATCAAATCTTGTCCATCCATTTTTTATCTTCCAAAAATTTTCATTTTGATGCTTACCATCCATCCATTTTCAATATCTCCACCATTGAATTCTTTGGATCATGGAACTCCTTTTATACACTATTTATAAGGTGTCGATTAGAGGCCTTTCATGGTTCCAAACCTCTAAATAAATCCCCACCTTTGATCTTTCTAATCAATCCTAGCCCTTGATCCAAAATCCCTTAAATATTTTCATAACTGTAGACACCTAAAAATGACTATGTAATTCTTTCAATTCAACACCATTTCGCGTCATCATCTCTTATCAATCCCTTCATCATTAATTAAGCTAACACATTTTTCTCTTTAATTAAATAATTTTTAATTATTTAACTATTTCATCATTTTTCCTCATCACCATTGATTAAATAATTTTTAATTATTTAATTAATTTATCATTTCTTCTTATCCACACTAATTAAATAAATTTTAAATTATTTAATTAATTAATCATTTTCCTCCAACCACTTTAATTAAATAATTTTTAATTATTTAAATATTTTCTCATTCACATATTATTTACTTAACTAATATTTCCTCAAATTAAATAAATTACTTAATTTATTTAATTTGACCTATTTATTTTTCTAAAATTAAAAATTAATATTTTATTTATTTCCTTATAGAGGAGGGGGATTGGCTACTCTGAGACCCTAGGTCATGGGAGGGTCCTAAGAAATAGGTTGCCCTGATCTACCTCAAGTTTACTAAATGATTTGGAAAGGTTAAGCGGTTAAGGTTGAAAAGGAAGAGCAATTTGGTTGCTATTGTCCTTTCGCTAACCTGAATGTTTAGGGGGTCAAATGAGTTGATTCCCGAAGTTCAATCTGTGACTCATATAACTCACTACCCAAGGATGATAGCATAGGACACAGACTCCAACATGAAGCACTAGCATCTCAGTGGGGCATTGATGTCCATATGGATAGAGAGTGTGAGGAACAAATAAAAACACTAGGAGACAAGCTAACAGATTGACTGATAGATTTTATGCTATAACAGAATGTAAAGAAAGTACAAACATGAAGTACAACAAGAAGAATACTTTAAGTAGTCTATATTTGAATTGATAAAGAAGGATAAGAAAGTGATATTGAACTTC
>VDFB02024162.1:0-18943 GCA_007258455.2 Sequoia sempervirens
TATGGTCCATCGAGAGAGGTTATTGTTGCCAATCATTCAATGCACATGATGGTACCTAAAAACCATCAAACCATACTATGGTTTTTCCTCCCTACTACTTTGGATCACAACCACCCAAGGAAGAAGACACAAGGTTAGCCACATGGTTAAAAATGGCCTCTTACTTAGCTAATCATCTTTTGTGATTCATGTTTCCCTTTAGTCCATTGGATGATTCCTAAGTGGTAGAGATGGCATCCATTGCCTACATGCCACTTGATTTAAGGCTTGCATGCTATTGGAAAAATACATACAAGCCTCATGAGTAGCTCCTGGCATCCATCACTTGCATACTCAAGTGTTAGTCAATGGACTCTAAGATACAACCAAATCATTCCATATGCAAAGCACACTCCCTAAATTTTGTCATGTTAGAGCATCAATAAGCTTATTTGTATGCAAGTCATAGGATTTACTATTTTGATGATCACCTTAGAAGGAGAGAAGAAACTATGTATAGAAAGGTATACCTATCTATGTCCTTGTAGAGTCCTTTACTCCAGCCATTTTTCCATAGAAATTGGATCTTATATCCAACTTGGTTCTAAAATAAGAAAAATTATCTTAAAATGAGACATGCTAAAACTAGAGTCCTATAGCATGCTTTATTTGGGCTATCAATATAATAATAAATAAATATTTATGTAATTATAAAGGATACCTTAGCCTAACCGAACTCTTACAACATCACTCATGTAGATAATTCCATTAACAACTCTTACACAAATAAATTATTTTTTATATCATTGCATACACTCAATCATTTTAATTGAATAATCTATTAGGGATTAAACATAATTATAAATAGAAATCCAAAATTACCAAATCTATAAATATGATCAGAGATATGTGATAGAATTTCTTTACAAACTATGTTCAGTTCTATTTCTGACAATGCTAAAATATCTCACCCTAGATTCATTACTAGTGTATTCGAGGGCCTTAGGCACTTTGACTAATAATGAGATTTGGGGACTGGATAATCTAATTTTTACAACTTCCCATTTTATTATAGATTAAGGCCTCTAGTTAGACATTTAAGATGGGTCCATTCTTGGATGCTAGTTATTAATAGGTATATTTATTTGGAACTATTTTTATGAATGGAATGTCGAAGTTAATTGTAGATGGAATGCTTCAAATGGGGATCCTCTATCTTCTAATTAGTCCTCACAATTCCATTAATTTAAATTCAAAATGATATTATTTGATCATTACTATATTTCTTTAGTATTGTTTGATTTGTGAGTTTTTTTGTTTCTCTTTAGATCTTGAATGTGAAAGTTCAGTGATGAACCTTTTTCAATTTTCATTCTTTTGATTTCCATGACAACTCTTACTATTTAGAAATCCTTTCCTAATCTTTTCTAACTTCTTGATTAATATATTTTTATCAGAAGAGAAGAGTAAAACCTCATTGAAACTAGGAAAAAGTTGCCCCACTCAATGGCATGAATGCTGTGACAAATACAGCAGTAGCAATTTTATGTGTAAATTTCTCCATGGTGAAATTGAGATTGAAACCACCAGAGCTGTGACCAACCAATATAACTTGTATATACATCATAATTGAAGAAATTATACCTTGTTCTCGACCTAAAAGTAAACAGCTTTGGTGTGAAAATTTGAATACCATAAATAACAATGAAAAATATGAGATGTTTAAGTCTTACCTTGCTCTCTGAAGGAAGAGCCTCAAAAAAACGTGTAAGGGGGAGGTTGTAGTCCTCCAGAGGTGTAATGGTGTCCGGATCTGCAGAGTAGATACCTGCACTGGCCATGTCAAGAGGGGAAACTTTGTGACCTGCTTTCACAAGAATATGAGTTAGCTTATACCAGCACCACCCCCCTGTTCCTGCTCCATGTACCAACCCAAAGTGGTGACTGACTTCTTTGTTTTCCTTCATTTCTGCAGCCATGCTTCAACACCAAAATAAAGGAATGGAATGTATTACAGGACTATTCATGCTCACTAAATAGAAAAGGTCAATTTTAGTGAATGAAAGTAGGATAATTATTTAATAGTTTTTATAAGATAAGGTTTAAAATACTATTGACTTTTTGATCATTAAAATGTGTGATGTATGCAGATTTAAAATATAAAGCAATGTAAATGGAAAAGGAAAGTTGCCGTAGAATTGGTGAAAATCCCTACAAATAGAAATAGAATGTTCTCATCTAGTCGACAAATCAATATTTATCTAACTTTTAGATGATAAGTGATATTTTGGAGGCTTTCACCCGATATTTTGAAGGCTTTTACCATTAAATGGCAGTTTGAAGCTTGTTTTCTGAGGACTCAACAGTTGTTTGCATGCATGAGACTTGTTTCAAACTCAAATCTCACACTATATATAGTCTATCAACTAATAAAAATAACTATGCTAAAGTCATTATATCCATAAATGATTATAAATCAATCATATATATAACTAACATTTTTTAAAACACTCAAAACATTAAGAAAATTCATCCCATTCAACACATATAAATGTCTTTATTAATTTTAATACAATCACAGACTGAAAATACCTCCTATACTACAATCATGATTCTAATATCAAATATAATATTCAAATTTTATTAAAAACAAAACAATAAAAATAAACCTAACCCTTTTTTTAACATTATCGTATTAAATAAAATATAAATGGCGATAAGAAAAAAATAATAGATGGAGATAGAGACGGTTACCTATCTTTGAAAAAATGGCTTTAACGTTAGGTGGGTCCACATTTGTTGGACCAAATTTCTACGGAAGAGTCATTGTCTGGTTGAAAATTAAGATCTCGTCCATTAGAATGTTAGGAGAAATACAAGCAACCATAATCTAACTTAGAGACCCTAATTAAAAAATTTACTTTTTGGTTTAGCATTTATTCTTTTTTAATAAGAGACGCAATCAGGTTCTGTCTATTGTGAGGTGTGCTTGGTTGTTGTGATTGTTTGTTGTTTTATAATGTCATTATTATAGTTGATTAATATTGAAAAATAAAAATAAAAAATCTTGTGGGGTGTATTTGTTGTTTTAAACATTTAGTTAATAAAGGCAGCTAGGGGTGTAATGTGATTGTTTGTTGTTGTATAATATTATTATTATAGTTGATTAATGTTGCATAAATAAAAAATAAAATTCATATGGGTGTGTTTTGTTGTTTTAAGCATGTAGTTAATAGAAGTAGGGATGTAATATAATTGTTTGTTGTTATATAATGTTATTATTATAGTTAATTAATGTTCCAAAAATAAAAAATATGCAATTATACAAATATATTATTATAATAATTCCATATATATTTATTTATTTTTATCATTTTCATAATGTGATATTTATGTAATTTTTGCCTTGCTAAATTATATTACATGTATATTTTTAAAATAGATTTTATTGAAATATTAATTTATAGATACATAATTTTTTTTTCCTCTTCATTATAGATAGATAAAATTTTATTGGGATATTTAAATACATGCTATAAACAAATATAAAATATACTGCATTTAGGTGTACTCATTTATTTTATGGTTTTGAAAAATCTTACAATTATTAAAGTAAAATATGTAAAATAGCCTTGTAAAGATCAACAATGTAATTGGCCAGGTAAGGCCATAATAATAGAACTTTTGAGTACAAAACTGTCTCACATGGGCGAAACCCGCCGACTTTTCCGTGATGGTTTCGATCAAATCTAGAAACTCGGCCAATTTGGAATCTCACCGCTTAGTCAAACTACCGTTCGCATTTAATATTTTTAGTTTAAAAGGCTGCAAAAATCTTGTCTCAAGGTCAAGAATCTAGTAGCTGCAGGTCAATCTTGGTAAAGATTTGATTTTACTATTTATATGAGTGCAAATCTGATACGATTTTTATTTGTAGTTGCACAAAAAATCAAACGAAATCAAATAAAATCACATATATTATAACTTGCAACAAATATTTTCGTTTATTACAAGGCTGCCAAAACGTGCCCTAGCCGCTCGGGCGCACAGGGCGGCAGAAGAATCATGTGCTTGGGGCCAGCCCTGAACCTACAATTAGCGTGGGAATTGAGAGAGGAAAGGTAGCGTTTGAGTATGTCAAGATTGGGGGAGGGTTTTGTCGGTCATCTACAAAAACATCATGCAGCCTTCTTCAGAAACCTGCTCGGGTAAGAAATAAATGAATTTATCATAATCTAACCAAAAGATTTATACACAATCGTCACTTTTCGGATCCCTATTTGCTTCTTCATGTACAGCTTTTCTGAACTGTGAAATGAATTTTATGTTTATTTGGTATGGTATTTTGCGTGGTCTCTTCTGTATCAAAACAGCTAAGTAGTTGTGTTAATATATTAAAGCAGCAGCTGTAGGAAGAACGGTTTTGGTTCGTCTTATTTAAAAAAATTCTGTTGTGGTGACCCTATCCTTGCCATCAATGGTGGTGACCCATGCTTGAAGATGCTAAACAACCATTATTTTGCAGTATACGTGAAGCCCAACTATTTTAAGTAAATACAATCGGTTGGAAGAGGGTGCCTGGAAATTTGCTTCCCATTCTTTAAATACATTAGGAGATAATAAATATCGATTTCCATAAGATTCTTTCCATACTTTAGAAATAGTGATTGCGTCTAGCAATAATTTTTTGTGTTATGATTTCATGAAATTTAAATAGGAATTTCAACTACTGAGACCTTGAATTTTGTTACCAGGGTAAAATTTTACTGATAAAATGCGCTTTAATCTCCTTGGCGGCACCCATTGTTTATGGGATTGGAATAATCCATATTATGAAATTATGATGTTGCCTTGAGCTTTGTGTACAGTATTTCTGGTGCTAATAGACAGTTCCTGCGAATCACTGTACAAATCTGGCTGCTAAGATTTCTTATTTAGTCTTGAAACAGAAAAGAAAGAAATTCTCTGAGCAATCAGATGTTTAGTTTTTTGGTTTCTATAGTTTGGCTTCACATTCTTATATTTTCAGGTGTAGGGCTTCTTCTTTCCAGTTTACAGTAGGTATAGCAAGTTGTGGTTAGACTCAAAACTTTTTCAACTGGATATTCTTAAATTAAATTGGATGATGGGTGGGAAGCAGAGAGGAGATACATGACAAATCTTTCCATAACTATTTACTCCTTTTTCCCTTCCAATTTTCTGTTCTTAGAAACCTACTTAAATAAACCTTATTGGAGGCCTTTCATAAGAAATTGCAGATTACAAACAAAACTGCTACAACAGAGGCGGCTACAGCTTAAAGAAGACTAATAAAAACTAAACTCCATAATGATGCTAGCCCTTTGAACAGGAGTTCAAGACCCTCGTGCATGGCTCCTCAAAATCAATTGGCCCTCATGCAGCTGTAAACAACATACTGAAAGAAAAGAAGCATCTCTGATTGGGTTCCACATGACAAGAAAAGAAGCAGCATCATGCCCCTTGTCACACCTTGTCGTTTTTATTTGATTTACCTTGTACAAGTTTTGCGTTTTTTCTTTATCTATCAAAAGATGGAAATCAACAATCTTCCCCTTATGCATCACAATAGCATACGCCCCTCTTCCTTCTAATGTGTGGTAGTACATGCCCATCCTTGTAATAGAATCCAACATACCAACACCCGAATAGACTATGATGTGAATCCTGCCCAAAGTTTTAATCATATGTACATCTGTATTGTGTGAGCTAAAACTTGATATAAGAATTCACCTTACTCCAACTCAACAGTTATATCTTGTCAGAAGATATAAATACCTGATTTTGAAGATCAAAATTGGATTTTCCCAAGATAACAAAAAGAATAAATTAGCAGGGAGCTGTTTGAGCTCATTTGCAGTATTTAATTGCTTTGGCTGGATATATCTGGGTAGCCCAACCTAAAAATAAATTCTGCAGGGGACCACTTACATTTGCAGAGTGAATTAAAAAATGTAGGTTGTCAGCACTGTGAGCTATTGAAATACAATCTAAATGAAAAAGCATAAACATCAGACTTAGTTTTCTAAGGATAAATTTATCTGCAAGTACTGCATAGATAATTTTCTACATTTAGGCCCAAATTAAAATTGGGGGTTACCGATGGAGTTTCTTACATTTTGTAATTAGTTTGCATGGCTACGTTATTTTATACATTTAGGGCGAAATAAAAATGGGGCATTACCGAGGCAGATTCTTAGCATTTGTAATTAGTTTACTATAAGGATTGTACTTATATAGTCTCCTAACAATTTTATTTTCATTATAGTGTTTTAATCATGATGCAATGATGTGTTATGTTCTACATTTAGGGCCAAATTAAAATGGGGGATTACCGATTTAAAATCTTACAATTTGTAATTGTTCTTTTTGTTAAGAATAAACATTAAAACTAAACATCTGCCTCAAGATAGTATTTGATTTCAAATTTGGAGGGCTGTTGTTGTTATTGTTGTTGAAAACCATATCAGCCACTCTTAAAGGTATATGATTTCAATATTCAGAGTAAATTTAGGGGCTTATTATGACCTACATGTTCCAAAGTTTGCTAGTATGTCTTCATGCTCCAATTATCTGAACTTTGGAAGCTTCTTTTCATGTTTCAGAATAGATGTATATGCTCTACATATTATGGACAAATCTTATTGAATGCATGCTTCCTCGTGGATTTTTATAGTTTAAGAGGTATTTGAATGTATCATGTTTTAGTGTATTGTTTTACATGTTTAGAGTGCTACATTTTCTTGCTAACCATTTTAGGTACTCAAATGCAGCTAGGGGTTTTTGGAAAATGTACCACTGGAATTAGTAGCAGAAGACCAGGGAGTTTAACCATTTAGGTACTCAAATGCAGCTAGGGGTTTTTGGAAAATGTACCACTGAAATTAGCAGTGGAAGACCAAAGAGTTTTATGAAATGTTGGATAAGGGAGAAATATCTGTTGTCCATGAAGAAGAGTAGAGTCTGACTTTCAATACCTCAAATTTCTTAATTTGGGTCAATTTTGTCAATCTATCAGGATCCTTCTATACAAACATGACATAGTCAATAATGGAAATGGTACTTTGTTGATAGCTGATCAATCTTTGTTTTTGTGTTGTACTCAACTCTGTCTAGGGTTCATTTTTGAGAATAACTACAGGACTTGGTGCTGTAATGCAATCCTTTTCCATATATTAATGACCCATTTACTGAAAATTAAGTATGGTGATGGAAGTATTGTTGTAGTGAGAGAAGTGACATAATGGAAATGTGGAGTGGCGTGAACCTTTGTAAAGAGTATATTTCAGATCATGGCAATTGGGCTTTGGTTTCCCATAAACTCTGATGGCTTAATCTTTGCTTGTTACGATATAATTTAAAACAATATTGTACAACTGTGTTACACTCAATCCATTAATACTTCCCTTTCTTTCTACTTTTTCTTCGGCATTTACCGCACCTCTGGTGCAGTGCAGTATATGATGATGTGTGTAATGATGCTCATGTCATTCAAGTCATTAATAGGTTTGAAATTTGATTCATGAATTAAATGCATTGCATTGCACATAATTTAGAAAAATAAATAAAAAAATCCTAATTTTTGCAATGACTGTTGACAACATGAACCAATAAAAAGAAAGATAAAGAATATTTTAACAATTTTAGAAATAGACAATTTAAAATAGACTATATATATCAGTCCATTCGTTTATTATCTGTATCACTCAAAAAAAATTCAGAATTGAATGAATGCTTTTGGTATTCCATGTAGAACTATCAAATTAGTAAACCATATACTTCTGTTTAATAATATATAGTTGGGAATATTCTTTTGAGGATCATGTGCTTTTATGTAGACCAAAATTGGTTGTTAAAAATAAGTGTTGTAGAATAATATCCTGTTCATGTATATATATAAAATTTTAATAAATAATAGGTTTTGAATTAATTAACCTTGAGATGGCCTTAAATAAACTTTTTTATTTTGATTGGTTATTATATAATTTATATCTTTTGATAGGTTATTATATTTTTTGGATAACTTTTAATATTTTGATAATATATATTTTTAATCATTACCAAAAAAATATATTTTATTTTGTATCAACTAAAAATATATATTTATATTTTTTAATAATTTTTTCTAGTGTTTTTTTTTTACATTACTATTATTTTAATGGAAGACGGGTGGAGGCTTGAAATCATTTTTAGAAGAATAGTCATATTAGGTCCAATTTTACAAAGTAATTCAACAAGTTGAGAAAACCAACAAAAAACAAGTTTATTTGATAGAATCTAGTTGAATTGTATGAACTATACAGTTAAAATATTCTTCAATACATAAACTCTATAAGAATATAATATTATGCTAGATAATTATTCACCACTACCTTCAATTAGTGAAAAGTAAATGCTAATATTAATAAAAGAAATTGTACCTTTGGTTGTTCTACCTATAGACAAGGTAGTTCCTCAACCTTTGCTTTGCCAATTTAATTCCGGGTGCAATTCGGTCAACCACCCAGCTGGATAATGGTCCTATCCAAGCCGTTATGCTCCGGTAGAGGTTATTGTGCCGATCATTCCAGCGTGCACGCGTGATACCAAAACCATCAAACCATGCTATGGCTTTCGCCATTCTGGTTTGATTCGCGGCCACCAGGGGAAGAAGACACAGGTTAGCCGCCGTTAAACATGGCCTCTTGCCAGCTAATCATTTTGTGGTTCGTTCTTCGCCTTCCCAGTCAGGATGATTCCGTGGTGAATGTCATCCATTTACCTGCATACGCCGCTGAGGCTTAATGCCTATTGGAAAATACCTACAAACCTCATACGGTAGCTCAAACATCTATCACCCACATGCCCAAGTGATGGTCAATGGACTCCCGGGAACCATACCGTCCATTCATACGAAACTGCTCCTTGAATTTTGTGTATTTGTCGATAAACATGGAGATACTTTAGAAGAAGGAGAAAACTATACATATAAGGAATATACTATCTGTCGCCATGAGTCCTTTACTTTCCATTATTTATTCTATGAATTTGGATCCTATATTAACTGGTTTAAAATAAGAATAATTCTCTTTAAAATGGGATAATGTCGAAACCAGTCTATGCTTTATGTTGTTGGGCTATCTTTATATAGTATTGATATTTTATGTAATTATAAAGGATACCTTAGCCTAACAAAAATATTAACATCACTCATGGACATAATTCCATTAACAACCCTTACACAAATAAATTATTTTTTATATCATTGCATACGCCCAATCATTTTAATTGAATAATCTATTATGGGATTAAAAAAAATTATGAATAGAAATCCAAAATTATTAATTCTATAAATACAATCAAAGATATGTGATAGATTTTCTTTACAAACTATGTTTAGTTCTATTTCCAACAATGCTAAAATATCTCAATGCCCTAGATTCATTGCCAGTGTACATTCAAGGATCAAGTTAGGTACTTTGACTAATAATAAAGATTTGGGGACTAGATAATCTACAACTTCCCATTTTATGATCTAGATTAAGGCCTCTAGTTAGACATTTAAGATGGGTCCATTCTTGAATACTAGCTATTAATAGGTATATTTCATTGGAACTATTTATAAGAAAAAAGAAAAAGGGAGTGTAGTAGTAAGGGTATTTTCATAAAGAAAAAATATTAAATAAAATCCCAGCCCTATTTATACTTCTATCGCATAGTGCAAAAGGAAAGAGATCTTTATGACAACAAAAACCAAGGAAGTAGTCATCAATTTTTTTTCTTATGTTACTTTTTCTGAATGGTAAATCAAAAGGTGAAGGATTACTGCCAAGTGAACTCTTAGGGACCCATACTCCTAGAACAATCCCTTAGCTAATGTAGTATAGGAAAAATTATCCCTTTTTCACACTTAATTTGGGAATTAATATTAAAATGAACTAAATTATGCCTTAATTTAGTGTTGTAATGTGTATTTTACATATTCACATTAATTAAGTTTAGGGCCTTATTAATTAAAATGGACTTAATTGTGTCTTATTTGTGGTGTTGTAAAGTGTACCTTTACTCTTTCACACTTATCTAGGGCTTTATTAATTAATTGAAGTTAATTTTCCTTAATTGGCCCAGTTTAATTCAAATTCAAGCCTAATTAATTGCAACTTCTAAAGAGGAAAACTCGACATTCATTATTGCCATAACATAACATTTATCATTGAGCAATGCGTGTCCTAGGTAAGTGATCTAGGACCCATTCTCCCATGGGAAAGTGGGTCCTCACTTAGACCTAGGACCCTAATTTAAACTATGTTTTTGGTGGTATTTTAATGATTTTAAATGTATATTCACATGTCGGCTTGTGTTATTTGAATTTTGGGAATTAATGTTAACATATGTATAAATATAAGGTCATTTCACTAAGTTTCATCAAAGCAATTTTTATGAGGTTAAGCTAGAAAATTCAAGTCATCCTAAGAGAGCATTCAAATGAGCATTATTAGAGCATTTCAAGGCATTCAAGAGTAGATTTGTTGAAGAATTATTGCAGCAATCAAGATCCTATTATCATATCAATGTCTTCTTGCACCATGCATGTTATTTGAGCTAATATGTTGATGTAGTGTTCAAGATCCATTCAAGCATCCAAAGGCATTGTTTCAAGTCAAGTTTCAAGATCAAGATCCACATCCATTGAAGCCATTTCATGCAAGTTGTAGATCCCTATTCTAAGGTTCATTCAAAGGTTTGGTGAGTTGTGACATTACCTTGTTCATTCATCATTCCTTTCATGCCATTTCATTTCATTATAAGGTTTAATTACCAAAACAGGGTTTGACCAAGGAACACTGCCATTCACCAACAACACAAAACTTTTCCCTCTTTATTTTTGTTTGTAGATTTTAGGTGGAAGATCTCTTGGAGAGAAAAATTGCAAAGTTTTCAAAGTTGCATTTTTTGTCATCATTCTTGCGATTTCACAGAAACTTACCTACAAGATTTATTTTTGGTTGTCTGGCTGTGAAAATCAGGTATCTAGGAGTGTAGACATAGCAAAAGAGAACCAAAAAACCATTTTTATAGAGCCCTATCCAGGACCCATTCACCATAGGGCGAATAAGTCCTTAGTTAGCTTTGAAAAAGCACTTTTGGTGACTAGTATGTGCGTCACTTTACCTTTCTCAAATATGCGTTTTGACTTCTAGTTCCATTAGAATTTAGCTTAATCTACTAGATGTATTTTATAGCTTGCATTTTGGAGTTGTTTTTTTTATTTTTAATATTTCTCCCCAAAGTGTTGTTTAATTAGGAATCCCATCCTTGCATAAAAGAGAAATTTATAGATTCACACTTTGACTTGACTCACCTCAAGGTTGATAGCCCTTTCATTGTGTAGATCTCATTTCCTGAATGAAATTAGAGAAATAGGTCCATCATAACCCCTTTCTTATCAATTTCATGTTGGTGGACCTTGCAAGAAAGTTAAGGGAGCAGAAAAACTCCCTACACTAATCATGAGAGGAGAAAAGTGGAAAACTTTACAAATCTTTAATAGTTACAAAAACTTAAACAAAAATAAATGAAAGTATCATGCATACCATAACACAATGATTTATGTGGGGAAAACTCTTTCGAGAGAAAAACCCCACACTCCAAAAGTCGTCAAATATATTATTCAAAAATCAAAACATTACAATATACTTGCAAAGAAAACTTCTCATACAATTATCACCACCAGAGATCAAGAGACAACATGACCGCTATCAAACTATCAAAATACACCCCCATCTATATACATCCCAATCGCTTATAACAAGCTTTTTTCGAACCTTCTATAATTAGGGTTTATGAAGGTCATTTTCCATTTGATGTGTTAATAGAAAAACCTTGACGTGTCAATGAGAAAAAATATTGACATGTCAGTGGGAAAAAACCTTGATGTGTCAACGAAAAAAAAAGTGATGCCCCGAACCCCATATCTTGCTATGAGTGTACAATATTTGCATGATCAGTCGCCACATACCAACATACATCCTATCAATAATAAACCGTATACAATTGCAAGGTTGAGAAACATTTTACTAAGAAATCACCCACTTGTCAAACACCTTGCAAGAGCAACATGAGGGTGTAACCATCGTCTCTTTAATTGGTAGAGGTTGGAAGGCTTATAGTCTTTGAACACCATCCAAAATTCTCTGTGGTCATAGGCTTAGTTAAAGAATCAATAACATTCATCAAAGTCTCTACCTTCACCAAATTCACCCTACCATCTTCAACCATATCTCTAACAAAATGATAATGTACATCAATGTGCTTGGTCCTGGCATGAAGTGTCAGGTTCTTTGCTAGACATATCGCACTCTGACTGTCGCAATAAATTATCACTGTACCTTATTTTATTCCAATATTTGAACACAGTCTCTAAGCCAAATGGCTTCTTTACAAGTGTGAGTAGCTGCCATATACTTTGCTTCAATAGTGGACAAAGGAATCATAACCTATCGCTTACTCATCCAACTAATTGCACCACCAAATAAAGTTAAAACATAAGCACTAGTGGATTTTATGCTATCAACATCACCTACCCAGTATGAATCTACATAACCATGAATATCAAGGGAAATCTCGTCTTTAGTCATATTACTATGACAACATAAGGAATAATCTGAGGTACCCAAAAAATATCTAAAGACTATTTTAACTGCATCCCAATGAACTCTACCAAGATTAGACATATATCTAGAAAGAACTCCCACTTCTTGAGCAATTTATAGTCTAGAACAAACCATAGCACACATCAAACTTCCAACTACACTCTGGTAAGGCACTTTTCTCATGTCTTCCATCTCTAATGGAGATGTTGGACAATTTGAAATAGATAACTTTGTTCCAACTAAAATAGGAACACACAATGGTCTACAATCATACATATCAAATCTCTGTAAAATTGAGTTGACATACTTACTTTGGCCAAGCCATAGCTTGCTGTTCACTCTATCTCTTTTAATTTCCACCCCAAGAATTTATTTAGGTGCACCAAGATCTTTCATTTCAAATTTAGTAGCAAGTTGAGATTTTAGTTCTAAAATCATACATTTCCCTCTACCAATAAATAATGTATCATCATGTATAATGCAATAAACAAGAAACGATCACCATTAGTTTTATAATAAAGAAAATTATCTAATTTAGAATGCTCAATATGATTCAATGATATGAAAAATATAGTAGAAACCCATTGGTTATATAGCCAAGGTGAGATACAAGATGTCATAGGATTATGACAAGTGTCTTAATCATATGATATGACACAACTTATCGCACTTACCTAGGTTTACATGTGTTACAAGTCAAAAGATAAGATAACAAATAATGACAACTAACACCTTCTAGAAAAATTCCTTCCTAGGACCTAAGTAAACTTAACATGTAAATAAGTCGCCTAGTAATGGATTAACTAGGTACAAGACTTTATTTACACCAACAGCCCCTTTAAGTGAAACTTAGGGAGTAGCGAATTATTATGCAAATGACATAAAGATACAAAAATGGGTCTCAAATATGAGGCCAGGTTAGGTTCCCATTTACAAATGCAATGCAATCTCTCATAAATAGAGAAAAGGAGAAAACCCAGTGGGACAAAACTCCTCCCTAAAAGAGAGATGAAATATAAAAAATGAAATGCTCTCAATGAAGAATGAGAAGGAAAAAACCCCATGTGAGGAAAAAGACCCCCCATAAGAGAGAAGAAGAAGAGAGACAATGCAGCCCCCCCTCAATGTTGATCCTCCTGCAATGATGGTAGAAGCTCGACATTGAATGTTAAAGATGATCCAATCTCATCGAACAACATTCCTCCCCTTAGGAAGAAACAAAACCATGAATGTATGCAAGATATCAGAAATATGAATGATTTGGGATGATTTCTTTGAAGCATGCTCAAGTGTCTCCACGTCGATGTCGAAAGCTGACACAATTCAAATAGGAATTCTAGGCCACACTGCTAAAAAGGACAATCCAAAATCTAGTAGAGATGAATGTAGAACATGATCCAAAGACAAGGATATCCCCTCTAAAGACAAAGAAGCCTCCTCCAAATGTTGTCCAAAGTATCTACAGTCACCTCACACTATAAAGAATGATCATGTAGAGATTGAACAAGAGGGTCAAAGTGTTCCCTCGCTACAACTGAAGAAGGATCTTCTCCATCAAAGAGAAGATGAATTCCATCGATGATGTCTCCCAAATATGCAAGATGAGACTCCACAAACAAGTCTAAAATACCTATCAAGAATTCATCCAAAGTAGCGAAATCTGAAAGATAAATTATATCCTGTTACACTGAATCACAAGGAACCAAAGTTGTGGAATCACAAGCGTCCTCAAGTACAACAGTAGATGAAGGATCTTGAAGTGTATGACTCAAGAACTGGATTTGATGTGAGAACTCCCAAGTTCAAGAAGCCAAATGTCTCCACTGAATCATGGTTCATACTAGATGTGTGATCAACAGTAGAAGGAACAATGTCACCATCATAAGAAAAATATGCAAAGGTATGAAACCAAGATGAATGATCAACCGCCCTAGTAGCAATGATCTATCTACTCTCTAAATCTTGAATGATGACTGAATCAGGTGTAAACTCAACAATCCTCCCATCTCCACCATGTGTAATCTAATATATGGAGAGAAGATTGTTCATCAAATGAGGAACACACAAAACATCCTAGAAAGTTTTGTTCCCAAAACTAATAGACCCCTTCCCAATTACACTCATGTATGTATTGTTTCCCATCAAGATAGGAGACATAGTACAAGGATGAAAAGAAGAGAATATAGACTGTGAAGATGCCATATGATGAGATTCTCTTGAATCTAGAAGCCATCTCCCCGATCCATGGCCTAGAAAAGCACAAAGAGCTTGTCCTTTATTTCTTGATGTAGAAGCTTGACCTTTGTACTTTTTAGACTATTTTGAAGAAGGAAGTGATTCAAACATTCTAGAAGGAAAATCAATGTGATTCCTTTTGAGAATATTTTTCAACTCATCAATATCCTTCTTAGAACAATAGTGTTCTTCATGTCCATCCTTCTTGCAATATGCAAAAGTAGGCCTCTCCTTCTTAGATGATTCTCCTTTTGAGGATTCTAATTCTTTATGTGGCTTGTTCTTTTTCTTCTTTTGCTTCTTATCAAGATTCCTTGATTCTTTTTGTACCTTTGACTCACTTTCCATCAATTCTCGTGACTTGGAAGACTTGATCATACCCATCTTCGTTAACTTAGCTTCCTCTTGGATTAGGAGATTTGCAAATTCATCAAACCTAGGATCAACATATGATGCTCCCATAGAAATTTGATGGGTATGAAAGCCAGAAAAAAACACTAAATACTCAAGACCAAGCTTGAATAACACATTCAGAATCAACTGTAAATCCTCTTTATCAATGTTGCATTCTTTCAACTATGTTCTTAGTTGCTTAACTTTGGAGATGCAGTCTTGGATGTTGTCAAAAAATTTAGGATCAAGATTCATCAAATCATTATCAATCTGATATCCCCTAATCTTATCTATTTTACCATATAATTTTTCAAAAGTCTCTCAAGCCTCTTTAGGTGTTTTTCATGATTCAATATGAAATTGTAAATCAAATGAGACTAATGAACATATGGATCCAAGTGTTTTCTCATGATCAATCTCCCATCTTTCCAATTCTTTAGCATTATTAGGTTGAGAAATGGTTTCTTTTAGATAGGCTATTTCCCATGAGATAGTTGCATACTAATTTTCTCCATGTAGCATAATTATGTGGAGTTAGGAGTTCAATTTGAGACTTCCCTAAATTACAATAAAACAAACCAAGCAAAAGAATGTAATCAATCACTGCAAGATTACCCCCCCAAATTACTCAATCATGAAACCCCCCCAAGCAATATCTGATTTTGCACTTTATACTTAGTGCGTTTACAGTTGCCAATTGCCAAAAATAACAAAGTGGTCTTGATCTTGGTACATGCAAATGTCAAAAATAGGCCATAGGTTCAAGTAAAATTTTTGGTACAAAATGAGATCAATTTGATTATACCACTAAAATTACATGAAAAATTATGCACTTTCAAAAAAAAACTACACCCAAAAATGTTACCATAGGAGCAAGATATGAGCTCCCGAAGTTCCCAAAATGAGGATGAAGTAGTAACACCTGTAAGAATCTACAATTTGTAGAAACACCAAACACCATAACCAAAAATTGATTGCACCACTATGAAGAGCGTGAAAAAATTATCCCAAATAAAAAAAAAATTGCTCGAAAAAAGGAGTCAAAATGAGCAAGTTATGAGCCTTCAAAGTTCGACTGCAAAATCAAAAATTCCATTGGTTAAGGGGAAATTTTTTTTAGAAATGCTGACATATTGTTGATGTTAGCAATTCACTGGATTAAAATTGACATCTTTTTGCCCATCAAAAAAGCATATTCTCTTTTGCTAGGAATATTCGATTTCTTGGGCTTAAATGTGACGCTTTAGAAGTCGTCACTAGTCTACGTGGGGTTGTGGAATATTCCTAAGAATATTTTGGAATCTCTTGACCACTAGATCCTTCACTTTTTTTGGTCGCAATGAAGTTTTTATGCATCGGTTTCTGTTTGTACTGGTCGCCGCTAATTATTTTTTCGGCCAACATGTGATGTGTGGGGTTTGTATCAGCTAATGAATGAATGTCATGTGGTGTTTTTCGGTGGGTAGTACCCCTATGAGACAAGGTACACCTACAAGTTGTAGGTCTACAACTATGCAAAAACCAAAAAATTTCACCCTCTATGATTTTTTGATATGATTTTTATTTAAAAAATTTACAATATAAAATAAAAAATTGTGAATTTCTTAATGAATTTTTTTGAAAAATATTCATAGAAAATAAATATTTATTTATTTATTTATTTTCGTACCATGCAATTATGACGACCTGGGGGGTTGTACGAATCCGTAGGAATTTTTTTTTCCTTAGTAAACAACTGCTCTGAATTCAACGATTTGACAGTTGATCTCAGGGTTTTTGGGCCTTTTGGATGCAATGGTGAGGTTAGATTTGATCCAAAATGCTTTGAAATTGTAGCTACCTTCTGGATCTGGCAACCACTCTTTAGCTTCAAACCCTCATATATTTTGCCTCATATGTCCAATTTGGACAAAATAAAAGAAAAAATTGACTTTCCCAAACCTTTCGGACACAATGGTGAGCTTAGATTTGTACCAGCAAGCATTGATTTGAACCTGCAATAAAGAGCCAAGAATGGAACTCTCCCCAAATCTAGTATTTCTATCATGTTTTTCATATTCTCCAAATCATCATACGATACAAGAGAAGAGCATACTCAACTATTCAAGATTTACCAACTCTCTTAAAAAAAACTATCTAATGGCACCCAACCCGCTCTGATACCATGTTAGAATTGGCTGTGGCTGCCAAGATCTTGAGACCAAATGGAAAGCACAAAGAGAGAGAATAGAATGTGACAAGAATAAATTGTATTCTTATCAATATGATTTAATGATATGAAAAATGTAGTAGAAACTCCTTGGTTATATAGCCAAGGTGAGATACAAGATGTCATAGGATTATGACAAGTGTCTTAATCATTTGACATGACACAACTTATCACACTTACCTAGGTTCACATGTTTTACAATTCAAAAGATAAGATAAAAACTAATGACAACTAACACCTTCTAGAAAGATTCCTTCCTACCTGACCTAAGTAAAATTAACATGTAAATAAGTCTCCTAGTAATGGATTAACCAGGTAAAAGACTTTATTTACACCAATATTAATGAAGTCTTGTGACCCAGCCATGCCTCTATAGGAATCTTATCAACAAGAGCTAATGCATGAGATATGTTAATTAGGTAACAAGAAATGGCAATAGCTTCAACCCAAAACCTTTGTTCTATTCCAACACCACTCAACATACTCCTAGCCTTCTCCATCAGTGTCATGTTCATTCTTTCTGCAACTCCATTATGTGGTGGAGAATACGGAGTTGTCTTTTGTCTATGAATATCACAATCTTTACTGAATCTATCAAAATCATTAGAGAAAAATTCACCACCATTATTAGTCCTCAAACATTTTGTTTTCATTCCAGACTACAACTCAACCATTGTTTTAAATTTTTTAAATCACCATAAAACTTTAGATTTACTCTTTACAAAATATACCCATGTCCTACTATAATCATCAATAGTGAAACATAATATGTGGATTTACCAATTAAAGGAATATCTATAGGACCAAATACATCATAATGAATAAAATCCAATACACCACAAGATTTATGAGAACTCGAGTAAAATTGAACACAGTTTTGTTTTCTATAAATGCAATGCTCACAAAAATAAAATTCAAGATTACAATTAGATATAACTTCAACAAGGTTTTTATTTTTCAAGGTCCTTAGACCCTTTTCTCCAATGTGGCCAAGTCTCTAGTGCCATAACATATTTTTCTTTGTAGGTAACTTTGTCTCAGAAGAAAGATCACCCTTAGGTACCCAAAAGCCATGACCATCTACTAAAGGTGAAACCCTCACTTCTACAAACTTTCTTTTCACAAAAGTACTATTGCACTCAAGAGTGCATGCATCAAGCTTATACAATGTGCCATATCTGATGCCTCCAACAATCACCATAGCACATCTAACCATCTTGCATCTTGCATCAGAAAATACTACCTACACACCCCCATCTATTAGATTGCTCACAAATAAGAAATTTCATGCTAATCGAAGGGTATGCAACACACCATTAATCCTTTTTATTCTACCATCAGGAAACCCGATTTTAACTTTACCATGGCCAACAATGTCTAAATCAAAATCATCGCCCAAGTACACCTTAGCTCCATCAAATTATTCATATTCACAAAACCAATCTCTATTAAAGGTCATATGAAAAAATGCACCTAA
>VDFB02024163.1:0-28472 GCA_007258455.2 Sequoia sempervirens
TATGGACTCACGCAAGCCCCCACAGCCTGGTATCCTAGACTAGACAAATACTTATTAAAGCTTGGATTCAATAAAGGTACTGCTGACAACAACTTGTATTTCAAATTGGATCATGACAAAGAGTTAATTATAGAGGTCTTTGTTGATGACATTATTTTTGGAGGAGATGATAATCTATGTATGAAGTTTGCTAATGAAATGAAGAACGAATTTGAGATGAGTATGATTGAAGAGATGAAGTTCTTTCTGGGATTGTAAGTTATTCAGTTATATAAGGGGATCTTCATATCTCAGTCCAAATATGTGAGAGAGCTGCTGAAGAAATTTGGCATGGAAGACTTAAAGCATGTTGGTACTCCCATGGTAACCAGATGCAAGCTAACACAGAATGATGATTCTCCTAAGGAAAATCAAACAAGATACATGTCAATGATTGGTGGATTGCTCTACTTAACCAAGACTAGACCAGACATTATGAATGTTGTATGTATGGTTGCTAGATTTCAGGTTGATCCAAAAGAGACTCATGTGACTACTGTAAAGAGAATCTTCAAGTATCTGAAAGGAATGGTTGATTTTGGGCTTTGGTATCCTAAGGATGATGATCTTACTTTGAATGCATATGCTGATGCGGATTGGGTAGGAGATGTAGATGACATGAAGAGTACTAGTGGTGGTGCCTTCTTCCTAGGGAAGAAGTTGGTGTCTTGGTTGAGCAAAAAGTGGAATTCCATTTCTCTATCTACTGTTGAGGTAGAGTATATTGTTGCTGCAAATAATTGTACTCAAGTGATGTGGGTGAAATAGATGTTGAAACATATCATAGTAGTATATGATGAACCTATTGCCATATATTGTGACAAGTCAAGTGCAATTAACATATCAAATAATCTGGTGCTACACTCTAAGACCAAGCATATATCAATCAAGTTTCACTTCTTGAGGGAAAAATTGAATGAGAAAGAAGTCAGACTGGAGTATGTGCCTACCAAAGAACAGATTGCAGACATTTTCACTGATTCGTCGAAGGATACTTTTGAGTATCTCAGAGGGATGCTAGGGGTGATTACCCCTCCTGATATGAACTAAAGATGAATTTATTTGCATCAATTTGTGTGCTTCATAGATATTTACTGATCTGGATTGATGTTTTCGTGACTGCTACTTAGGGGGAGTAGTCAGATGTGCAGATATGTGGTTCAAAGCTTGTATGTGGGAAGATAATGCTTATCTTTGCCATTGATGTCAAAGGGGGAGAAGAGTCATGTGAAAAATTGTTGCTTATTTGAGGAGAAGAGCCTTGTGGGAGAAGACCATGTAGAAGAGGTTAAGGAAGAAGAGTCAGAATCTAAGGGGGAGTAAGTGCTAATTGAAAGTTGTGTTGATGGTGTTTTTCACATCATGTGTTGCCATCAATGCCAAAGGGGGAGATTGTTGGATGTTGTGGTTGTGTTGTTGATATGTGGTTGTCATTGATGTCAATACTATTAGCATTATTGTATTGAAGGTTGTATATGTCGAGGATATTGAGAAAATTGTTAAAGGAAGAGTTGCAAGTTGCCAGTAGAACAATGAAGGTCATGAAGGTGTTTTGTTTTGTACGTTGAAGATCAGTTGTTGCGGACTAAAGGGTTTATTGTTGAGAGTATCTAGACCATCTATCAGAAGTTTCAGAGGTCTGCATGAAGATTCGATCGTGCTATGAACAGTTGTGTTCTGACAGTATTTATGTGGGTTCTATCAGTGTTTCTGATTGAAGTTTATGTGATTCTGATAATTTTTGTTGTTGTGGATATTTCTTTATTAGTTCTTGTTGTTTGTGGATGCTTCTAGATCATTCTCTATTCTTTTTGTACTTTTGTGTTGATCAGTGTGCTCGTGGTCGAAGATTTTTCTCGGTATGTTTGGGTTTTCATGTTCTTGGTTGACATGATGGTTGTAACGTGTTGTAGATCCTTGAAGTTTAAAATTGAATGATTGGCGTGCTCGAAGATGTTGTTTTAGGTTGTATCATAATATTAGCCGACAATGTTTGATCCACATTGAAAATTTATTTGTAAATTTGGGCTGGCATTGCAAATATGTTTTATATTTTTTGGCCGACAAGGTTGTTGATGTAATTCCATGTTGTGGATATATAAGAGTGATTATTTGAGTGAAGTTAGTGTGCATAAGAGAGTAATGTATGCCAAAGAAAGGGAAAATGTGCGAATAGTGTTCTAATCATTTGATTGCAGAGCAGAGTGAGAAGATGTTTGAGTGAAGTGTGAAGAAGGTTTTCTGTGCTTAACTGGAATTGTAATCAAGCTTGTGTAGAAGCTATTTTGTTAGTTCATACCCTGTGGATCTAATGCAAATTGTTGTGTATTGTTGGGCAGTGAGCTCTAGGCAGTGTGCCTAAATGCATGTGCATTCCCATTACTTTTCATTATACTTTTAACAGGGTATAATATTGTGGACTAACATCCACCAGGTTTTTCCCCTAATAAGGTTTCCACGTAAAAAAATCTTGGTGTTCTATGTGTTTCTGATGTGCTAATTGTTTATGGTTTATTATTCATTCATTAGATCTAATATTAAGTTAAGTTTGCAAAGTTTAAATATTTTATGACAACTAATTCACCCCCTCTCTCAGTTGTCTGTCCTTGTTTTGCCAACAGATCACGTCAGTTGTATTATGACCAAATCTCACGACACCACCATCATACTTTTCCAAACTCACAAACTTGCTTTTATCTCCTGTCATATGATGTGAACATCCATTGTCAATCACCCATTCATCTTTCTCTTCAACTTGAGCAACTAGGGATTCTCCACATTTGTACAACCAGCTGATTCAGTATATACATGATTGTTTTCCTTGATATCAATAAATACTCATTCATCATCACTTCTATTTCCTTTATCAAATTCATCATCATCACACCTTCATCAGCAGCATAGTAACACTTCTTTTGAAATCTAGGCTTGTTATGTCTTGGTGTAGGAGTTCTTTCCGGACACCTTGATGCAAAATGACCTATCTTATTGCAAGAAAAACATTTAAGAGGCAATTTTCCTTCATACTTACCTTTTCCTCTTGGTACTCTTGACAATAAGTGCTTCCGGCTCTTCTAGCTCTCTTTCTTCTTCTTCTTCAATTTGTCTGATTTCATCCTCATACTTGAAATTCTTTCTAGATGAACTCTCACGTAGATCATATTTGTGTCTATCTCTTTTGGAAGTAGTAGCCTTAAATGCAGATTCAACCTTAGGAAGGACATCGCCAAATTCACTCAACTCAAAAGCAGTAAGCTTACCAACCAACATGTCTCTGGTTACATTTGTTACATTTCAGAGCTCTTCAATAGTACTAGCTTTGACTTTGTAAGAATTAGGCAAGGATCTAAGTACTTTAGCAACAATCTTTGATTCGTCTATCTATCCACCAGCACATCTGATACCACACACAAGTTCATTCACTCTTTGCATAAAAATAGTAATGTTCTCATCATCACCCATTATCAACTTTTCATATTTTCCTTTCAGAATTGCAACTTAGCAATCTTCACATTAGTATCACCTTCATACAAGGTTTCCAACTTTTTCCAAATCTCATAAGCAGTCTTCAAATCCATAACATTTGTCATCTCATAATCAATCAAGGCACTCAACAATGCTTCCTTAGCCTGGATATTATACTCAACATCTCTAATCTCAGTAGTAGTAATAGGACCATTATGAGGAATAACATACCTATTACTTGTAATGCTCCAGTAGGGTTCACCAATGCATCTCAGATGACACTCCATTCGAGTCTTCCACAGAGAATAATTCGTTCCATCAAATCTCAGACTATCCTTCTTGTAAGTCACCATCCCAGATCACCTTGAGTTGTTAAACTTCTTCCAAGGAACTTGCTCTAATACCAATTGTTCACAACACAAGGGCAAACAACTGAGAGGGGCCAGTGAATCAATTGTCCCAAAATTTAAAAGTTATTCAACTTATTAACCTTATTCTCAGATATGATTATTAACCATGAAAGCACAAATCATCAACACGTCAGAAACACACATAACACCAAAAAAATTCACGTGGAAACCCTATTAGGGGAAAAACCGTGGTGGAGGTCAGTCCACAAGATTATACCTTGTTAAAAGTATAAAGTAATGAAATATGGGGAATGTACTTGCATTCAGGCACACTACTCAATTACAACAAGGCTAACTGCCCAAAGGAAGACACGCTATCTTAAAGAAAGAATCAGATTACATTTGCAAGGATTTGAACTGATAGAATAGCATATGCTAATGCCTGATCATAGTTTCAGTTAAGCGCATGAACACTTATTTACTCTTCTTCACTCTTCTTCACACTCTGCTATGCCTTCGAATGATTTAGATCAATATTCGCACATACACATAGAAGGACACTTTGGCATCCACTCCCACACTTCAATTTGAATAAACAATCGCTCTTATATATCCGCAACAAGAAATTTCATCCCTTCAAGTCAGCCTCAACAAAATAATAAAATGAATATAAATTGTCGGCCCAAAATACTAAAGATTATTAATGTGAATCAACCAAGGTCGGCCACAACTTAGTGAAGACCCAAATAAACATCTCCAATGCGAAAACACTTCAATTAATTACTCCTCGAAGATCCACAACATGCTACAACCACCATGTTGGCCAATAACAAGAAAACATGAACATGCAAGAGAAAATTGCTAACCACGAGCACAATGATCAATGCAGACATGCAATAAAGATAGAGCACGATCTAGAAGCATCCACAAACATCATGAATCACCAGAGAAGCATCCGTAGCAACTAAACTAATTGAAATCGCATCATCTTCAATCAGGAACACAAACTGAAGCAACAAAAAAACTGTCAAAATGTAAATCTTCATAACTCTATCAAATCTTCATGTAGATCTCTAAAACTTGACATGGATAAACAAGATACACTCAGCAACAAACCCTATAATCCACAACCTCTGATCATCAACGTACAGAACTTACTGACATACTGAACTTTACTTCACCACTGATAACCTACATAATGAAATAAACCAAAATGAAGCCAAACCAAAGAATAAACCTAATGATTACAAAGGGTGAGACACACTTGCTTTCACTTTTGATAAAGCTTAAGGTCTTTCCCATTATAAGGGAGAGGCACAGTTGTGCCATTAGGGTAGGACAACATAAAAGCATTCTTACCACATACCTGAGTGATTTTGAAAGGGCCTTTCCATAAAGGATTGAGCTTTCCATGTGCACCTTTAAGTTCTCTTATGACATACTAAGCCATCGGGTTTCGACGAGGTTCTCAAAACCTTGTCGAGTGCCAACAAGGTTTCACTAACTATGTGTTATCCTAACATTGTCTTGTTAAAGGCTCATTTTGTCTTTGATGTGTCGATCTTAACTTAAGTTCCAATAATGGTGTTGGCTTTCAATGGGTTTTTCATTGAAGGCAATAAAGAGGTATTTCTGAACTTTTTGCAGCTTTCAAAACCTTCGTCAAGCCCCAACAAGGTTTCCATAATCTTAATAAAAGTCAATGAAATTTCTTTCAAAGGAAATTCTAAGTTCTCATTCAAGGCTCAAATTCAATAAATCCTTTCGAAAGATTGTGGAGGTTTCAAAACCTTTCTCGAAACGCGACAAAGTTTCTCAAAACCAATGATTTCTCTAACAAAACTTTGGAGCCATTACTTTTCAAGTTTTTAGAAGTGTCAGAAATGAATGTTGAATGAGAGATCTTGCAAGCACCAAATTTAAGGCATGCCATTAATGCCCCCTCCCTGAATTAAAGGCTAATGGCTATAAATGTGTTCAAGGTATTATTAAGAATCATTTTAATAAGCAACCGACAAAGAATTGTTGAAGAGTGGAGAAGAAGAGACCACAAAGCTCACAACACCAAATTCATTGCAGTAATTGCCACAGTCAAATTGAAGGTATTTATTAGCTTCTTATAATTCATGGTGTATTGGAAGTTGAGTTGAGGTAATATAGGGGACATAGGCAAGATACATAAATTTGGCAAGAAATTTGGGTATCTGGTGTAACCCGAACTACTCAAAATTTCACATCCCTTGTGAAAAAATGAAATTCAAATATTTGGGATATCAACATTTGTCAGGTTCATCTAGTACCATCTTCAAAATTAGTGATACAAAGTTAGGGCATGTGAATTTGCAAGATTTCTAGGAGAGGATCTAAGGGAAAATCAATTTCCCATTAGACATAGGCTAATTGAAAGCAGGTTACTACAGGCAACTACATTTCTTGTAGTGGTACAATGCACATACCTAGTTATCGAATGCATGAACCATTATGATCCTAAAACCCAAGAGGTAAGAACCAATGATAATACACTAGTGGTTAGATTGAATAGTGATACTTTCAACTCATGCCTTCGATGGCCTCAAAGGGATGAAATTGTTGCCATCAATTATACGATTTCTTATCAACATTTAACTAAGAAAATGAACCAATATAAGAATGCAATTGCCTACCAATGGGTAGCAACACCTAAGAAAGCCAAGTCCTAGTTACCCAAGAAGTTGCATTGGTCTCACTTTGCAAATGAAATTTCAGACATTATAGTCATCCTTCACAGACTAAAAGGTAACAAGAAGGCACATGATTTTGAAGAATGGATGTATCCATTCTTTGTTGTAATAATTCATGGACAATGGTTCATTGATTGGGGGACTTTGATTAGCAACCAAATTCACTTGGATATCACCCACTTCTAGCTACACAGAGGTTTCTATATGCTCTCCTATCTTTTCTATCATCGCTTGTACAAGGCCTTGGCTAGGGCTTTGTTTGGTAGGTGTTCTTGATGATTCCATCCAGTTGTATAATTATCACACTTAGTTGTAGTTGGAAAGAAGCTATAAGAGTTTTAGAATGGTGAATGATGCCTTCACCATGAGAGTGGTAAGAGAGATTTAAGGAGATATGGGTTTGAGAATAACCCCTATAGGTCTAATTAATTAGTAACTATGGTAGTTATTTTATACAATTTCAAAGATTCACCTATATAAGAGTTGGAGGATTTGATGGATTGCCCTACAAGATGTTGAAATATGCAAATGACAAATTCATCCTTATTGAGGTATGCAAATAGGTAGCCGAGGTGAGTAAAAGATGTCATGAAAGGAAGGAGGGAATTCCTTTTCCCATTGGTCTATCACATTATCTATTGAACTCTATATCTGATGCTCTAAATATTGAAAATGACTTTCAAGTATACCATGTAGTTTTATGAAAGGAGATTCCCATTTGATAGTCAAAGACTTGTTAGGAATAATCTGCAATTGGGTCTATGTTTTAACCACATTCTAGATTTGGAATAGTATTGGAAACATTGTGCAAATGAGTTCAAGGCAAGGAGAAGAGGGTGGATGAGATTGTCATTAAGACAAATTATGGCTTTCGAGCTAAATTAGGACATTCGAGACCTTGAAGATGATGAATCTGATTTGGTGGATCCTATTTTCATAGATCACATGCAAAATCAACACATCTTACATATTGATTGGAGCATTAAATAAGTTGAAACCATTGAGGCTAAGAATACAATAGTACTTATATGAATAGAAGGATTGGTGATGAAAAAGAGGGCGAAAAAGAAAAACATTACTCCTCAACAAGCTAAAGAGACTACAAAATAGGTAAAGAGTACTTAGAGGTCTTCATCACCTTAGCAAATGGCACTCGCAACACAACAAACTACCTTGGTGACCATGGAGATGATGGTGAGAATCCTCCCGAAAGGGGAAGTTTTCAGAAGACTTGTGAGGCATCTTCAAAAGAAACTACTCAAAGGGAAAAAGACAAGGAAAGATTGAGCCCTATGTTAGAAGATGTAGAAGATGAAGCTATTCACATATCTTCTTCACCATCTCAAGTAATTCTTCTTCTTCTCCCTCTCATAATTCTCCTCCTATCGATGCCCTTGAGAATTCATCCACATAGGCTGAGACAAACCCACCATCCTCTCTTGAGGTAGGAGTTTTTGACACACCTACCCTCAGAAGATCTCTTCAATTTTCTTCTCTAGGATCTAAGAATGTTCCCACACACTCATTTGTTTCATGGTTGGAACAATCTTTGACCAAGAAAAGAAAAATTATTGAACTAAGTGTACTTGATCAAGAACACCCCAAGTTAAAAAGCATAAAACTACCTCTCATTTGTTGAGTGATCCCTCTTTGGGGAGTATTTATGTTGAGGTTTCCCACCCCTATGTGCAAAAAGATGCCAACTAGATGACTGCAAAGGATTTCAACATTACCGAAATCAATTTGGGACTTTCCACAAGAGATGGAAACGTTCACAATTTCCAAGTGTTGATTGCCAAGCTTGTAGAGAGAACGAAGAAGGATAATTAGAACAAAGATCAATTAAAGCAACAAGTTAATGCTTTAACTAATTGTTTGAGATCTCTCATTGATCGTTCTTCCCAGCCCACTAGCCAGATTGAAGTTGCTTTTGATCCTATTTCTGCCAATGGGAAGGAGATGATTAATAAAATTCATATTTATAAATCTTATGGGAAATTCATAAAGGATTGGGCTAAAGATGTCATAGTAAAGGGAACTAAATTCATTAAAAACATGAAGATCTGTGAGGATATTGAAGCCCTAAGGAAAGAAATTGATGGTGAGATTTTTGCGACCAAACATGAAGAGTCTATTTGGCAAAAGATTGATAGTGACCTCAAAGAAATGATCAATTTGGGACCAGACAAATTAGTGGTTGAGCAAATATTGCCTACAGTTGATGATAATAGGTGTAATGTGGAAGAAAATATTGAATGGAAGTTTTTGTTTCTAAAACAAAATGTATTGGAGCAAAACAAATTGCTCAAAGATGGTAACTAGATAAGAGTTGATATTTAGAGAGATATTTCAAAACATTAGTGTCCATCTCTAGAAAGAAGATAATTCTCAATATGAAGATACAAAAACATTAAAAGATAATTTCAAACAATCAGTTGAGAATTTATTCAACAATCTTTTAATGTTGAGAGCCTAAGGAGATTGAGCAACATTGACTCTAATTTTTCTCAATATGTCGGATACACGATGACCTTCTCTCGTAAGATAGATCTAATTCGAGGAAACAAGGATTTGTGGAAGTTGAGAACTAAAAATGTGATGATCTCTCAGCATAATGAAATATTGTTGGGATCTCAGGTAGGATTGGAGCAATTAAATAGATAAAGTAAATGATGCATATACAAAAATAAATGATAGAAAGAGCCAAATTCACACACAATAAATTTTTTAATGTGGTTCAACCTTTGGGCTATGTCCACAAACTACTAGTTGTTTTATGAAATTTCCAGCAAACTACATATTACAATTACATAAACCTACAACAATAAGATCGACTCCAAACAAATATTGCACTCAAATTTTTCCCATGCACTATTATGTGTTCCCTTCACAAAGTTGTGATTTCTCTAACTCTCATTCACACGCAACAGTTCCAAGTCTAATTTTTTCACATTGTTGTGTGTTGTTCATATTCATGTCGCAACTCTTCCATTCACGCGTCTCTTGGCCTTTTGCATTTGCAATAAGAAGTTGTAATCATTTTGGAGTTACAAATTTGATTTTCAACTGAAAGTGTTTAGAAAAATCCTTTAATAAAAATGGGAGATTTTTGCTTCGGGGGTGTTGCTGCCAGACCCCCACCGTAGGTTGCACACCCTCATTAATTATTTTTGAGGGAAACCACAACTTGCAAAGTCACTAAAATATTAACCTAGAGCATGATCAAGCTCCACATACCAACAAATACCTCCAGTCATTAAGGCTTTCCAAGCATACAAGGTTAAAAGCATAACATAGCTCGCCTAGTTATCACAGGAAAAAGATGTTGAAAATGTGCCACCTCAATGATATTTCTTGCTATTTATATTATTGGGAATATTTTTGTAAAAATCAATAAAGTCTTGAGAAGTTTAAGGGATTCTTTAACCTCCTATTTTCAGTTATTTTCAAGAAATAGTTACTTCTATGGATCTATATATCGAATCACGATGTTACCAAAAGTCTCTTTGGAAGAAATTTTTGAGAAAAATATATAGAGAAAGGAAATCAAATTTTGCTAGTTGGGATCAAGTTTGGAAGTTTGTGTGCTTGTGAATTTAAAAATATCTAGAATTGGAAATTCATTATTGTTTTTGTTGTAATAAATTTCTATATTATCATTTTTTATGTAAGCATGATAATTGATTTTGGATATTTTATTTTCTCTTAGTTGGCCCAATTTCTTAAGGAAAATATTGACTTCTTGGGGTGATAAGTTAGCCTATGTTCTGAATATCATTCTAAGAAACTCTATTCACAATTATAAAATTCTTGTCAATTATTAATTCTTGCACTTTAGATAATTGTTTAAATGTCTCTCCTTTTTGGTAAAAAGCATACCACATATTTTATTCTCAAAGAGATAAATTCAATCTTATGAGGGAGTTGTACCTCCAAAATTAAGAGGGAAGTTGAATCATACAACTTACCCAACTACTGGTTGAGTTTGTCTTTATTTAATAAGGCATATAGGATCAACTAAAATATACATCTATAAAGACAAATTTGTCAACCAACATGTAGAAATTGTGTTTACTAGTAATAGTCATAGAATAAATGAAACTACTAGTTATAAGGACCATACAACAAAGATGTACTTATGGTTTGTATCTAACAACATAAAAAAAAAAAAAAATTACATATATTTTTTTTGTCATATTTCATGCTAACAATGTGATAGTCTCTTTGTAGTTGTTGGTGTGCATTTGGTCCAAAGGACAATAAGAACAAACCTCCCACAAAAGAAAATGTATGGAGGTTTAAAAAAAGGAGGTGAGGAATGCCACATCACTGTTAAGGTGATGTGTGAGAGACTTGATGTAGCATTCTTCATATACAATGAGATGTTTCATTATGACTCCAATGTTGAGTTTTTTCATGGAGTGAATGACACAAGCAATTAATTGTAGGCTAAATTTGCTCCAAATTTGTTTGTAGAGTGTAAAACTTACATCTAGTCCCTTTCCTTGATGGGCATGTAAGTGGATAGGATTTTGGAGACATATAATGGATCCTATTTTGTTGAGCATGATGAATAAGAGAAATTCTTAACTAGAAAGAAATTTATGAATGCTTGGGAAACAATGCATTCTATGCAGTCTAAAAAATATGTAGATGATGCCACCAATATCCTCTTGTGGCATATAGAGATGAGGAACATTTTTTTTTTCAATGGTATTGTGGAAGTAATACTCCTTTCGTTATGGGGGATTCAAACTCCTTGGATGTTTGAAATGATGGTTTTTCACTCATGCAATTTGATCATCTCAATAGATTCAACATTCACAATAAACAAATATATGGTAACTTTATGAATTAAATATTTTTTTTTCCTAAATATTGATACCTATGTCCTTGCATCATATAAACGATAATGACGACTGTAGCATGTTATTTTTATAGTACCAATTAAAATCTTTGCTTGTTGATGAACAAGAGGTTGAGATGCCTAGTGCATAACATGATTGAAGACATACAAGTGGTTGGTAGACGTTCAAAAATAGGGAAAAGAGGCTTGAAATGATTGAAAATTCAATGTATTCTTGATTGATGATACCAGTGCTGAAATTCAAGTGATATAGTAAGTTCAACTTTGGATTATTTTTCCCATGTTAAAGTGCAAATTTTCCTCAACAGTTGACTTTTATCATTGATTATTTTCTAAAGGGTTATTTTTGGATGCCATGTACTCGTTGGCATTTGACATGACCATAGGAAATAGTTAAAGAATTTGTATAGGTATGTTTCTTACATTGAATTTTTTTTTAGCTAAATATATATTATTTTATTTCTAATACAAACTAACATTGTTTTTATCTATACAATGGATATCAAGGACAAAGATTTGTTGGTAATGGCAAAAACAGGCAAAATTGCCCCCAGCGACAGACTTTTGAGCCAAACAAAAGGGGTTAGGGAAACTAGATCTCTCTTGTCCACCAAATAAGGAGAATGTTGACTACAATAAGCCGACTCCAAGGAAAAGGGAAGGAAATCATGATTGTATCAAGGAGAATGAGCAAGAGGGAAAAACCAAGCTCTCGCTGACAGAACAAAATGGGGGGTTTGGGGAAAAGGCTTTGTGGGTAGACCCTACACCTAAGGTAAGCCTTACAAATGCCTCTTTGGTTAAAAGGTTTTCAGATCTGGAAGAAAATGCATTAGTTGGTCAAGTCTGGGGGCAAAAATTGTCTCTCTTCCAAATTAATAAATGGATTGTGGCAAACTGGTGTCTTTCCTTTGTTTTGTATTTATTGTCGAAAGATTATTTTCTTATTTTTCTTGATAATAAAGAGACTAAGGACAAGATCCTTAGGGAGGGGCCTTTTTGGTTAGGGAAATCTTTCTTTGTGTTGCACACTTGGCAATCAAATTCTTTAGATTCAATTTTTTTAGAGGTGAAAAACTGATCTTGCTTTATATTGTCGAATCTTCATTTTGAGTTCTTTGATATTGATGCACTAAGGGCAATCATAATGCTTTGGGGGATTTAATAAGAGTCGATTGCTTCCTAGAATGGGGTAATATGACTTTTGTGATTTGGGTGTTTTTGAAAGATCCTAAAGTTACCTCGGGAAAAGTTTGAATTTTGTCAAAATTTGGGGTTTTTAATCAAGTGTTGTCTCTCAAACTTGATCTAAATTGCAAGAAAGCTATTGAAGTTGATTCTGATCTCGCTTTTTGTCATAGAGGGTTTGTGCCCTCCCTATCTCATGTTTTGGGTGGGTTGTCTCTCGGGCTACAAAACAATGACATTTTGGGTCTTAGATTTGACATAGTGGCCTTTTCAACATCTCCCATGGGGACGCCTCTGAAGGGTCCTATGTCACTAGTTGATGGCCCTAACCCAAACCCAGAGATGCCCCACTTGGAGGACACATCGCCAATACACAAGGTTCCAAAACTACCCTCTCCATTGAAAGGTGTTTCTAAAGTGCAATTAATGGGTATGGTTAATGAGATTGTGGAGAAAGCTGAAAATGATCTTTTGAATGAGACCGCAGAGGAGGTGGCTTGTGAAGAGGATGTCGAAATTGTTTCATCCTCCTTTCCAATCTCTCAAATGGATGCGATCAATAAACCTAAATCTACTTCTCCAAAACAAAAAATAAGAGGGAGGAAGCCAAATACTCAAAAAACACAGCCAGAAATTGCAGCGAGTATTCAAACAACTTTGGAAAGAACTCTAAGGTCCTCTACTAAAAGGGTCCTTTTTAATGATAATGGGAAGAATTCTCAGCCTAAGGAGGCTATTGGGGCAGTATGTGACCTAGAGAATAACCTAAGGAAGAGGGGAGAGGAGATCTCCCCTCGGAAGGCATGAAGATCCTATCCTAGAATGTTAGGGGCTTAAACGCCCCTAACAAACAACGCTTGATTAAGTGTCAAATAGAAGAGTTGCAGTGATTTAGTTTTATTGCAAGAATCAAAGTTCTCAATTTCTCAAAGTAATATTGTATTTAGTTCTTGGGTTAAGTGGAAATATCTATTTGTGGCTTCAAGCGGGGCATCTAGTGGTCTCGCAATTTTGTGGGATGCTAGGAGTGTTGATGTTGCCTCATTTCACTCGATGGGTAAGTAGATGGGGGTTCACATGTCCTATTTATTGACTGGAAACAACATTTGATTATTCAATTTATGCAGCCCTTATTGTTCCCTCATGAAGAAGAGGTTATGGGATGAATTGTCTATGGCTTATTCTCTCCTCCCAAGGGGAGATTTGAAGGTTTTTGGTGGGGATTTTAATGCAGTTTTAGACTTGTCTGAAAAGAAGGGAGGTATAATCCCAGCTGCTAGAGAAATGGAGGATTTTAAGACTCTTTTGGGCTCAAATAAATTGTTTGATTGTGTTCCAAATAATGGATTGTTCACATGGACAAATAAGAGACGATATTTTTGCTAGATTGTAGAGAGGTTAGACAGATTTTTGTTGTCTGATAACTAGTTGGAATCACATTATGATTTATTGTCCCTAATTCACCCAGTTATAGGATCTAATCTTTTTCCAATCTCGCTTTTGGTTTTCCGAGAAAAGCCCAAGGTCACCAGGCCTTTTAAGTTTGAAGCAATGTGGTTCAGGGATGCTCAAGTTTTGCCCCTCCTAAAGGATTGGTGGACTTTGGTGCCTTTTGTTGTGGGTTTGAGAATGTATTAGTTGGTCACAAAATTAAATTGGTTGAGGAAAAAGATAAAAACATGGAATAAAGATCATTTTAAGAACATTTTTGAGGAAAAGATCAGAATTGAAAAAGAGTTATCTAACCTATATAACACCATTATCAAAGATAGAATGGATACACTTCCCTTTGATAAAGAGAAGCTTTTAAAGGCTGAGTTAGATGAATTTCTCTACAGAGAAGAAATCTATTGGCATAAAAAATCTTGAGAGTTATGGTTAAAAGATGCTGACAAGAACACCAAATTGTTTCATGCTTCATCAAAGTTAAGATGGCAAGCTAATGGTATCTTGTCGATCCAAGGTGAGGGAGGTGTCACTTTCTCAACTCCTAAAGAAATTGAAGAAGAAGCGGTCAAATTCTTCAAGTGTGTTTTAGCCCCTGATATTGGGACCTCCTCAATGGACTTTGTTTGCTTGGACTACATCCCTACCCTCATCTCGACTGAATAGAATAGGATGCTTATGAGTGAGTTCACTCTTGAGGAGGTTAGGATAGTGGTGTTCTCAATGGCTTTTGATAATGCCCAGGGTCCTGATGGTTACACAACTCTCTTTTTCCCTATGTTATTTGTGGGAAAGCATATGAGTGTTTAGATGATCTGTTGCTCTCCTATGAATATGTTCAGGCTTGTTGGTTCTAGCTTCAGAAGAAATTGGGTCGGGTATGACCTATACAGTGTACTCTTTTGAAACATTTTTAGAGTTGGCATTCTCTATATAATTCTTCATTATATGCTTGTATTTGGTCTCTCAGTTCGTTAATAGTTATTTGGTCTATTTGGCTTGAAAGAAATAACAGGATTTTTAGACAGAAAGCTAGTGAAGTCAATCAAACAATTCTAAAGATTGAGATCTCTATTTCTGAATCGGTCATGTCTTATGTTCTGAAGGAACAAAAAAAATATCAAATCTTTCTCTTTTTGGGATGATTGGGTGCTAAAATCCTGGCCTTTGTTAAAGGCTCCTCCATCCAAAGGCTCCTTGCAACATGGCAATTTAGGTGAATTGAGAAAATTAGCCAAATGGTCTCCTCCAAAAGATGGTTGGGTCAACTTAAACAATGACGGTGCCTCACGTGGTAATCCTGGTCCATTTGGGGCTAGGGTGGTGCTAAGAGACAATAATGGTTTGGTTATAAGGGTTGCTTGTAAATCCTTGAGTAATGGCACAAATAATGTGGTAAGAATTTTCAACATTAATTGTGGGCTTGGAACTGACAATAAGCAATAAGATTCCTCGCATTGTGATTGAGGGTGATTCCCAATTGGTAATTGAATCCCTGATTAAAAAGGATTTGGGTGCTTAGCATATAAAATATCTGCTTGATCATGCTCTCCTCTTGCTTCAGAATTTCACAGCATATCAATTTCACCATTGCTATAGGAAAATCAATTCATTGGTAGATAATCTTGCTAACAAGGCGATAAATTCTTCTCTCCCCCTACTATTTTGTCATCTGATGATTTAAATATTCTTCTGAACTAATGAGTGTTGGCTTGTGGCAACATTGCTTTCCTTTGGGCAAGAAAATATTTTTACAAATTTATGGTCCTCATGTTGGGCTCGATGGTCTCCTTGACATTGAGTTTGGAAAGCCGACGTGTTTTGATTGTTGTCATTTTTTGGATGATGAGATGGCTTTCTCAGCATCGGTGTTGTCTTGGATTGGGTGGCCTCTTGGCACCCTTGCTATTCAACGATCTTCATGACATGCTAAATTGGAAATGGGACGATCCTTTTGACGTCCATGTGGTACTGTTTTTTTCAAATGCTTTAACGGTTGTTGGCATTTGTTGGATGACGAGTTGGCTTTTTCAACATCTTTGTCTTGTCTTGGATTGGGTGGCCTTCATGGGACCCTTGGTAACCGACGATCTTCATGATTTCGTGCTAAATTGGAAATGGGACGGTCCTTTTGACGTCCATGTGGTACTCTTTTTTCAAATGCTTTGACGGACTCCATGATGTCGTGTTCATCTGATTTCAAGATGATCCTCTTGATGTCCATGTGGCATTATTTTTAGATGTTTGACAATCTCCTTGACGTCATTTTCATTTGGTGATAGGATAGTTTTCTTGACGTCCATGTGGCTCTCTTCTTTTTGGTGTTCGGCGGTCTTCATGATGTCATGCACTATTTCATGTGGTTATTTCCTTCTTAGGTGGCTTTGGACGATCTCCACGACATCGGCTAGCCTGGCATTGAAGCATTAATGGCTGATTGATAGCTATGACAAGTGATGGTCCATTCGATGTTAATGGTGGTACATTGTTTCTATAAATAGATTTTTTTCTTTCAAGTTTCTTGTATGGTTGAGATTGTCTTGGGATTCTTCGCCTAATTAAGATGGCCATTGTTGACAGTGCCCTATCAATCTGGTGTTTCTTTAGAGTACTTTTCATGGACTACTTGGTTGATGTGGCTTTTTTTCTTGCCACTTGTTTGAGTATTCTTATGTGTTTGTTGTTGCCACTGCTCACTTATAGTGGGCTTGTGCCAAATTATGTGTTTTAGTACAAGGATTTATGATCGCACAAGTATTGTTTTAATGTTGCCCTCTTTAAATCTCATGCCTTGGTTAAATTTCTCTCCACTCGACATATTGGTGCTCTGGGTTTCTGCTTCGCTTGGGCTATCATGGATGGTTTATTTAGAGTGTTCATTCCGCCCAGGTATTATGAGGTGTGGGTGTGACATAATTCTTTTGTTGAATTGTTGCGCACTGGATTTTTAATTCACTACCCTCAGGTGGAAGAGGAAATTATGAATGTTTTAGATTGTGTTTGGCTGGAAATGCACCGTATGGCCCTTCCACATGAGCTTGCTTCTCTGTTTGTCTCAAATCTGATGGATATTTTATGGTGTACTGGGACTGTAAGATTCGTTGTTGAGAGCTTCTTGCTTGCTCATGTCTGCCCAATGCACGTGTTAGATTCGACTTTGGAAAGCTATGATCTCTACGGGCTCGTACTCATCTTCTTGGAGGTATTATTTGCAGTGTTCATCTTTTTTCATCTCAAGCTTTGCAGTCCCTTCTGTGTGTCTTGGTACAGGACTTGGTGGCTGGTCGCTCGTCTTCCTTTCATGCTCACCTTTGTGCCCTCAAGCCAATCCTGGGGTGTTTCCTTGCAAGCAGTTTGTGATGTTTGTTTTGAGCAGTCTATTTTCCTTTTAAAAATGCTCTTAATGATCCATTTTATGAGCCATACTTTGCTCCCCCTGTGGATATGGCCGCCTCTACGGAAAGTAGGATGTGATGGCATGTGTCTCCTACATGGATTAGTTGTGACTAGTTTTTTGGTCTGGGCATATTTTGGTTCCTTCTCAAATTCAACTCCTTCCTCAAACTCTTGGTCTTGATCATGATGTATTTTGGAACTACTCTTTGAATGCTGCTATCTCATTGCAGTTAAATCTTTTGTAATTTTTCTTTTTCGTTCTCCGGCAGTCTTGTACTTTCATGCATGTTTTGGGGTTGTTTTGCCTGTGAATATTGTAAAAACCTTTCAATCATTAATAGAAAATCTTCTATAGTGGCATTGGCACTTTTATTGAGAAAAAAAACATTGTTTTTATCTATATATCAATACAAATAAGGATGTTGGAATGAGGATTTTGAAATATTTGACATGATCATGATGGCATTAGATGAAAGTGAAGAGATGACCATACACGCAATCCATGTTTTCATGGAAGAATTCAAGGATTTGTCACAATTCATGGAATACTTGAAGAAGACTTAGTGTGAGGACAATGGAGGTGTATTGATGAGTTGAAGGTTTAAGAACTTTGTTATATTACCAATTTTTTTGTTTTATGAAGTTGCTTCCTTTATATAATTTCATTGATTTTGTTGTTTTACAATTGTGTAGCTATATGGGACAATATTTTTTGGAACTACACACATACTAACCAAGATACCAATGCATCCATTGAGTCATATTATTGTGCTAAAATAAATTGCTACTTGTGTGGTCGATAAAAGAAATGCACAAGAAGTATGAATAAGAATAACTTATTTTATACCTTCGTGTATAGAAAGAGATCATTTAACAAGCACAAGAGGAAGTTGTAGTAGTTTGGTTTCTTGACAAATTACAAGGAGGCAACTCTTAACTAGCATAGAGAGGGCCAAGGTAATTTCAGATAGTGGTTTCTTTGTATATGATCTTTACCTAGGTTGGTTTTGGGTGAAAATTGAAAGTTACTTTGATTAGTATGTAGTTATAATTTTTGGGTTGCACTTTCATGTCCATGACTGCCCATGGAGGGGAAACACTTGCAAGCATATGTTGAATATTTTGTAACTAAGTAAAACATTGTCTCATGATTCACAAGTGGTGCTAGGTAAATGAAGTTCTTTTGCACTTCCTTAAATTTGTTCATCAAATATTTTTTGTTTAACTATAATCTCTAATGAAAACTTAATACATGTGTAGTTAGTCATACATATGCACTTATTGATGATACATGTGCACTTACTCATTATGTGTGCATTTATAGATGATACATGTGCAATTGGGGGGATCCAATTGAACACTATGGATGATGTTATGCCTCAACACAACCATCTAAGTAGGGATGAAAATTTTATGCATCTCCAATATATGCAAGTGCTTAAAGACCCTAATAATTGTTTGAAGTCCTTGCTAGACATTTTGTTGCAAACTAATGAGGAAATACAAGATTATGTATGGTATGTCGAGAGATTTAGGAGGGATCTTGAAGAATCCAATGCTCTAATATTTCATTTCATTCTAAATTCTAGTGCAACTGAGACCACTATTGTCCAAAGGCGTCCATGGTTAGTGCAAGTAGGGATCATGCTCATCATAGAGCACATTGTAAGCAAGTCATCCTAGAAGATTTGAACAACCTGATGAAAGACTTTAAAAAAATTGCATTCCCCGACTATATTGTTTGAATATGAAAGATGAGCAATAATCACAACTCTTAGATTGAGTAATTTTAGATGAGTGTGAAACAGTTGATCATAATGTGGGGAGTGTAATTCATACAAACAAACAATATTTTTTATGAATCATTTTATATTTTTTTGTAAGTTTTGACTTCCACCACCTTTTGTTCTTGATGCAAGTAACCTCACAATATCTTGTAAGAACTCCACATCAAGTTTTATGGCTCTCCAAGGTATTATTGTCAATGTATTTTTTTATTCATAAACTCTAGGAAGTGGGCCACTCCCTTTATTATAACATAAAAATGAAATTACAATAAATTTGCCACGTAGGTAAGAAGGCACAAAAATGAAACAAGAGATTTTAGAAGGGAAGAAGAATCCAAGGAAGGCTTACTGAGAAGCTAAAGAATAAAGCAAAATTGCAATTACATAACAATCTGAAATAAGGAGCATAAAAATTGGCTCAAAACCCCACAATAATAACTACGCCCTTATATTGTTCTGAAGGAGAGCATCCATGGTCCATTGGGAACCCTCCACAACTTCCTTTCCTTCAATGCTTTCGGCCTCAGAATTCCTCCCCACCTTTCACATGGGGCCACAATCAGGTTCCAATTTATTGCTTGTCGTTCGACAGATCCCAAGTTTTTGAGGGGATCCAAGACAAAGTCATGATCAAAACGGTCATGATTTAGATCATCCAAATCATCCATGAAAGGAAAGGGATCATTAGACTCAGAGCCATCCTCCTCTGCCCCAAGTGAAGAATTAGGTAAATTGTCATGGACAGGGATACTGGGAAGAGAAGGAGCCAAAGATTCTTCTGGATCCAGCTCCAAACCTAAGTAGGAATCAAAAAATTGTCCATGATTCCGCCAAATAAAATTAACATTTGGAGAACTAGCCTTCTTAACCCACTTTTAAAGGTTGGCATACCTAGACCCAACCTAATGTTGGAGAGAGCAAGCCTAAATTTTATGGCCTGACATATTGAAACGAAAAGGCAGAGCTTCAAAATTTAAAAACTGAGTCCAAACGCCATGAGAAGAATGGATCTAAATAGAATGTGAGAGGGGTTTAGAAATATCAACCATTACACATACCTTGAAGAATTTGTGATTAGAAGCCTCCATAGTCGGATCAAGTTTTACGAATCAACCCACCTAACTAATCATATTACTAATAAGATCCACATTACGCAACACTAAGGGAAAATTGTAAAGCCCGCTCCAAATAGGAATATATGTAATCTTGGCAGTGGCAAGGTTAAAGAAGGGAGTCTATGGGGAGATGTAGAGGCCAGAGTACCCAAAAAACCATGGACCATTCTGAACCACAAAATTATAGTCTACAACAGAATTGAAAGTGAGTAGAAAAAACCATAATTAAGAGATTCAATCGTTGGGGTGGATAGATTACTCCAAATAGATTTGGCTCACTCGAGGACGAAAGCCAGAGGCAAACGCCTATGCAGACATCTCAAAACCAAAGAATGATTACCATAGTCCTCTACAATCTCCTCAGTGTAGTTGTTAGAGATGAAAAAATCCAATGGTTCATCATAAAAAAAACCACTTTTGTATCCCCAATAGAGATGCAAGTGCCACCAACTTGAGCATTTTCCTTGATGGGAGAGGAAGTCGAAATAGATGGAGGTGTGGGACAGGGCGGGCTAGGGTTTGTCCGCTGAATTTGCTCCAAGGAAAGGGCAGTGCAGACATGATAAGGGTTTGAATGATTTTTGCAAGCAGCCAAAACAAATGGATCCAAAACGGGAGGCACTGGAACAACATTAGTCATTGCTCCAGTTGGAACTATCCCCAAGGGATCAAAGCCCAAGGAAGGTTGAGGAGAAGTAGAGGGCATAAGATATTCTTGTGACGAGTCGGATTGGAGGGCATACCTTTTTTGCCCCTCCTTGATCACAACACAACTGCCACCCCTCCTTGAGCCAGACTGGCATTTGCATTTGCCCACTCCTCAAGTCTACACTCCCTCCCTTTGCGGTTTTCCATCCCTGCGTGCAACCAAATCCTCTCCACAAACACATCATCCACCAAGGGAGCCCTCACACATTTTTGCTCTGATTCCTTGAATTTTCTATATAGTATTACTTGCAAGTTTATTGACTTTGTTGTTGTACCCTACAAGTATAGTGAACATTTTGAATCTGCATCAAAACTTATTGAGCTACATAATTTGGTATTTCCTTTTTTTATGCCAACAAGTTGACAAATGATTTAGACTTCACAACGGAAAGCATTGTGATATGGAAAATCTAGCTATCATATAGAACAATTGTAGATAAATGTGAAACAATTGCTTGGAATATGGATGAGTATGAATCTTAAAATATATTATGTTTTTAACAATTGTTTTATATTTTTTTGCAAATAATGACCTGTCCAAATGTATAAATTTATTTTTAACTTTTGTATGTCAACAGGTTGACAAATGAATCAAGCTTCATTCTATAAAGTATTGGGAAGAGAAATTGACCTCTGAAAACTGGTTTTAAATCTATTGTAAAGTAAGGTTATTCTTTAACAACAAATAGATTGCTTAAAAAATTTCATAAAATGTCACATTTATTAATACATGACATAAGGGATAAGGGAGATTGATTCTAATGGTTGGTTGTGTTGTAGTTTCAACACGCATATTTTAAATTAGCTCCATTTTTTCATCAACATAATGAAATATGCATTATAACTTTTCAATAATCTTTGCCAAGAGACCATGTATGGGGATTTTTCTTTAAAAAATATACTCTATGCATTCATTCATGCCAATTTTCTTGGTAAATGTTTGTGTTGAGAAGTGTAGTTGTAAATCTTCACCCTTGACCATTTCACACTAGGTTTAGCTCCCCCTTATGTGCTTGGACCTAATTGTGCATTTAATTTGTTTGTTTTACAATAATCTTCGAAAAATAAGAAGTTGAACTAGGATTAAGGAATTAATGTTTATTTACTGATGCTTAAGGACCCAAAATGAGTCTGGACTAGGGTGCTAGCGCCCCTATACAGCCTATTTTGGCCCCAATTCAAATATGTCAGTCCCTGTATTTTAACATTTAGAAATTCACAATCATTTGTCGATTGTTGATAATTAATTTTCAAAAAATTAAAGAATTGCATATAAATACAAGTATTTTTTATCATTTGAAAGCCTAGCAACTTTGAGAAGCGATTAATATTTTGAATTGAGCAATTGAGCAATCAAGAGCAGAATTGGTAGAAATATAGCAACATTGTTTCAATCAATCATCATGTTAGCAATGCATCATGTTTTCATGTGATTTTGTTTATGTTTCATGTTTATTTGTTTTGTGAGTACTAATATTTGCAGGACTTCAAATCAAGCATCAATTTATCCTTGAAGGTGATGAATACAATGACTTCATGCCATCAAGGAATGTAGATTTGAGTGGTGAGTTGCAGCAATTTTCAATTTGTCACTTTTTTATCATTTAGCCTTTGCTTGACCGAGGGAAAGCTCTCTTTTATATCATCATAGCCATTGTGGAGGTAGAAATACCAAAATGGGGTTTGACTTAGGCAAGCCCCTATACAACACAACCATTTCCCCTCTTTCTCGTGTGCAAGTTACAAATCTAAAGCAAATTGGGAGAGGATTGAAGACCTAATTATTCATTCAAGCATTCAAGTCTTACAAGTCAAAATAAGGGAAATGGATTTTATCAATGATAGACGAAGTTCTAACATTGAGTCCAAAGGAGGAGAACCTACACATAGAGACCAGCATGGATCTGAATTATGATTCTGAGTATCTATATTTCCAAGTCTAGGGCACTAGCACCGCTATCCAACCATTTCAAGTTCAAATTTATATGGCATATTCCTCTATGTCTACTCTCTTCTCTTTTGAGTTATGTTTCTATCTCTTTGTTCTGTGTTTTCCAGAAATCATAACAATTTGTTGCATTTTCTTTGTTAACTTAGGTGCATCTATGCATTATCAAATTAGATCGATTAATCACTATCATCACACACACATCCAAAAGGACTAAAACCTTTATCCACCATTTTGACTCTTCCATTGAGGTTAGTAGCCAAGTGGGTTTGAGATCAATTTTAGTTCTTTCCCTTATGATGTTGGCAAAAGTGTGATTTAGACCTTAGATCCCTTTTTCTCGTATCACAAGAAGATTGTGTTGTAGTTTCAGTACTTGTATTTTTAATTAGCTCTATATCTTTGTTGACATATTGTAATATGCATTAGACTTATTCAATAATCTTTTTGTAGTGATCTCGTTTGGTGTTATTGCTATTGTATAAGTGAATAAATTTAAAATTTATATTGGGACATTCCATAATGCATCCTACACATGTTGAAATTCATAAATCTTGTGATGGAATAAAAGATATTGACACACACAAAACCCTCTCCAAAGTCTCACAACAAATGCTCAAATAAAATAGAGGAATTGTAAATTCACACATAGAAATTTATTTGCACATGAAACCCTTGATTTTCTTCATTAAAATAATTTGGATACAAAAGTTTTCAATCATATATGGTCTGATTTGCAAAAAATTATTCTCCTACAGGCATCACATATTCATCTAGAAATTAATCTTAAACAAACTATGCTCAAACATATGAGCTTTTAAAAACAGAACCATCTCCTAGCTCTTCTAAGCCACTTGCAACACTTGCAACTTCAAACCAATTGTTCTGGCATCCTCATGGGATGTTGTTTATCAGGCCAAACCTGCAATAAACATGTCCCAAACTTTCCTCCAGAGAAAATCTACGCCCTCTAACCTGCCCTTCAAAATTGCCTTCAAAATTCTTCTTCAACAATTCTTCCATGGAAAGTGGTTTTCGAGATTCTTCTCCACCTTCATGAAATTAATTTTTCATGCTTTATTTGGGCCTCTCCAATATGGCATGACCCTTCTTGTTGTTGCACATGAAATCCTTCCAAAATTAATTAAAAATCTATTTCTAGCAGCCTTGTCAAAGATAGGATGTTGCAGTTTTTATTCTCCACCTTTAACTTCTAAGAAAGCAAAAAATCAAGGCAATTCCTGGGCACTCACTTTCCTCAGTCCCTACTTTTTAGGGATCAACATTAAATGTTTTAAAACTCCTTATTCAATTCCCAACACCTCATAATGCCTTTTAAATATTTTGCAAATAAATGTTTTAAAAAATCTGCTTTCTTGTTTTCTTTCACCCACTAGCCAACTTCAATGTGCAAAAACCAAAAAAATTGACTCTCGCCAAAATTCAAAAATGCACAAAAAAATTTAAATCTTCTTGATTAACAAAGGATTGCCAATTTCCATGGATGCTCCTGCATCATCTTGTCACTATATTTTCTCACAAATTTTGTTACTATTTTTTGTTTTAAGAATCTTATTACTACTAGTTATAAAAGAATAAGTTTAGTGCATCACTCTTTATATTCTATGGTTTAATGGATTTGCCTTGATGTCTTTTGTGCATTATTTTTATACTCAAATAATTAAAGGGGCATGACAATGATTACAAATGTGTTTTGCAATTATGTGCAAACATAAATAAATTTTACTCTTTGTGATGTTTCTTTTCAAATTTGTGATTGTTATAAAAAAAGTGTCTCAACCTTGTAATTACAAAATGTTATTATATATAGTAAGTTTACATTTGAACATAAAGGGTTCAAAATGTTTTTCAAAGTTACGGAATTGCCAAATAAGCATGTTGGTAAAGTTTTGACTCAAGATCATGTCTAGATTTCAAGATATTAAAGTTTCCATTTTAAAAGTTTCAAAATCAATTTTGAGGCACTTAGAGGTCAATTTTTGGCCTAAAAGTGGTCATAATCGACAAAGCAAGTTATAACTTGATATTGCATTTCACGAACTTTTCAATAATTCAAACAATGTCAATCAAATTCCAAGATCAAAATTTATGGCCTTTGAAAGTGGAGTCTACCAAATAGGAAAATATGAAAACGTGTTGGACATAGAAAAGAGTTGCAAGGGGGAGTTACACGTGTTGGTGTGTGTTTTGACACATCATAGGGCATCTTTAATTGGAGATAGTTGGATGTCATTTTTTAGTTGGTTTTAACCCATGGTTTTGTAAAATACCATTTGACAATTTTATGTATTGTATCTCTATATATTAGGTGCTTGAAATGGAGATTGTGTGTGTCTTATATAATTTGGTTAATTTACGAATAATATATTGGACAGCTTTTGCACTGGGGTTTTTCCTCCTAAATGGTTTTCCCCATGTAAATCATTTTGTTGTGATAGAAATGGTATTTCTGTTTAATTTTGTTTGGTTTCCATAACTATTATAAGGATCGATTTTTTTCATAACTCTCATCTCAAAATTAATGTAGAAAGTTGTTTCAATACCTTAGCTTCCTTACAGTGATGAGAACAAGTTTCAAAACACTTCTTGTTGGCACTAACTAGACACCTTTTTTGATATATGAGAGAAATAAATTCAACCCAAGCATCAAGCATCAAGCAAGTTTATTTTGGTTTTATTGATGCTCTTGGGTTCACTCTTCATACTCTAGTTTATCTTTATGTGCTTTGTTATATCCTCCATTAGTTTTAGTTTTTAAATTTATGAGTAAATCAACTTGATTAAGTACATGCACAACAATATAAAGAGGTATTTTCTTTCTTAAACTTAATTCTCCTAATAAGCTTATATTTTTCTTTGCAGTCATAATAAAAAAATAGTGGTTAAATTGGTAAAGGTGGCTTTATTGACATTGCATGAATTGGTTTGATATGTTTTGTTGATAAGTTGATTCTTAACCTTGAACAATGAATGATATATCTAAAATATAGATAAAGAAGTACCCACGTGCAAGTTCATTTATACAAACAATAAATTATGAATGCAACATAAGCTTGTCAAAACATATCATAAAATCATATGGTTCTAAAAATTAAATCCTATAATTGTTGATATAGCTATCAATCCCATATATAACCTCTAAACTATAGAGTTATATGGTGAACATCATACTTTCATATGTTCTTTGAATTCAATGGGAAGAAAAATGGGCACTTTACAACATTTATTTTAAGTTGAAATACTCATTTTTCTACTAAAATTGTTTATGCTATGGAACCTATGACCAATTATTTAGTTAATTGTTATTGCATGATTTTTAGATAGCTTTGATTGCTTGTTTTTCTATACTTCTTTAAAACAAGATGAATTTGTGGAAATTATTGCTATTGAAATGAAACATATTCTCACAAGTTTTTTTGAAACTACTAAGGAATATTAAAATAAATATTATTGATAATGATTTTTAATCACACAAAATGAAAAACACATACTCACTTTAGATCCATGAATAAAATAGCATTTTACAAGCTTTAAAGAAAGCCTCAAAATTTAGAACTACAATCTAATTGTGACTATGTGATTTAACTAGGTTGCAATTAAATTTTGGACAAGGTTTATCATTCTATGTGGTTGGTTATTAAGAAAAATTCTCAAGGTCCTTGTAAACTTGCAAGGGAAGTCATAGATAAATTTTGCAACCATTCCACTATAGATATTCATTGTAGAATACAATTGAAATACCAAATATTAATAGTGGAAGTGTTTATTGCATCTAGTGTATTGTTAATCATGATTACAACTCATATTGCATTAATATTTGTTGCAAAGGTGAATTATTCAATATATACATACGTGCACACACACACACACATGCATACATACATACATACATACAAACATACATACACACACACACACATACATGCATACATACGCACGTACACACACACAAACACACACACACACACATACATACATACATACATACACACACACATACACACATACACACATACAACATACACACACAATATATACATGCATACATACATATATAAATACATACACACACACATACATACACACACACACATACACATACACATACACATACATACATACATACATACACATATGCATACACATACACATACACATACACATACACATATACACACACACATTCATACATACATACATACACACACACACACACACGTACATGCATATGCACACACACACACACACACACATATAAACACATACACATACACATACATGCATACACACATACACGCATACACACATACACGCATACACACATACACACACATACGCATACACACACACATATTCATACATATAATACATACTTACACACATACATACACACGCACATACATAAATACACACGCATACACATCCATACATACAAATTTAATATGAATGATAAGAAAATTAGTAAAACCAAATCAAGTCTTTAATGAGATGAAAACTAAATCACTAATATTGTATATGTCTAGTAGAGATCCAAATCAATTTGTTTGTACAAAAACTATTCCAAGAGTATATTAGTTTCATTCTTTTTGACTCTTTGTTGTTGTCTCTTTTTTATTCTCCAATTTGTTTATATTTGATACTTATAAATAGGTACATAGGCTTGGTATGGGGGTCTTTGATAGGTATAATATAATCATAACTTGAGAATTACTTTCTTTCAATTCTTTGGTTCTTTGACTACAAAGGTTTAGTAGATTCTTTAGGTGTATCTATTGTACTACATATGAAGTAGAAGAGAATTATGAGAACATGAGACTTGTTAAGATTTCAAAAACATACAGAACGATAAAAATTGTCACTAAATAAAATAAATACATCAAAGCAAGTAAATGACCATATTAACAAAACAATGAATTCTCTAACTAGATTTACAAAATAGATTGAGGAATATGTTGTGTTTAGAGAATTGTTGGAAAGATTTGGAGTTGTAGTGCTCAGCTAGGGCATGAAAGCAAGGGCACTCCACCATTTAATTTTTTTATTCATACACCACATTCTAATTATATTTGTCAAAGATAAAATATAATAATGGTGGATTTGAGGGTTATTAAAAATCTATTTACAAAATTGTAACCTTTGGAACTATCCATATAATATTTGGAAAATATAGTAAAAAAATGTGGAACTAAAAAAATTGATAATAAATTGGGAAGTGGGAGAAGGAGAGAAGAGTGTGGGAAAAAAAGAGATGAGGGACATGTTGAATAACCTAGCCATTGATACAATCCAAAAAATTGAAGAAGAATGGGACAATTCCATATTACTTAATAAAGTGTCACTAATTAAAAAAATTCTCTTAAATGAAAAGGCACCATGAAGAGGTGAACCCCCTTGACCAAGAGTCATCCCCTATGTAATTTAA